>JZLH01S0463757.1:4931-17614 GCA_001188425.1 Eucidaris tribuloides | reverse complement strand
CAAAATTGAAAATCTGAGAGAGACTTGTTTACCACGATAGCTCATAGTAGCATTGGTATAAACTATCTGGTAGTCGTTAAAGGTACTGTATAACATAGTGGAAGCCCCATTTAAAAGATTGTCAAACTTAGCTATTTGACATATATGGTAATGTTGGAATGGCGGAATAAACATCCTAAAACACGAAACTTCAGACAGTTATGTTGTTACTAGCAAATATGTAGGGCCAACAGATAAAAATGAGCATGGATTGTTGTCTTGTGGACCAAAATTCTGTAAAAAAGCAGTCTTTGGGGAAAACTTGAATGGTTGTTCCATGATTTTCCATTTTTCAAAGCTTTTAATGATCGTTTTGAACTGCAGTTTTTTCGGGGCTTCATTTTTAGACGTTGTCAGGGATCGTACTGTAGTAGCATGGGAGATCGTATGGCTCAGATTTTTTGTACTGGAAACATTGTTAAACATTATCAAGGTGCTGTATGTATTCATGGATATCTTGGTAGTGACATTTCATAATCTTCTAAACTTTTGTATAATGATACAGCTCAGACATTGAAGTTCCAGAAATGTTTAAGTACATTTAGACTTAAACAGTGTTGTTAACCCATTGCAGACTTGTCATGATGTACTGTACATTAGGCCTAAAACAAAAGAATTGTTGTACATGTATTGGAGTAACGGCTCACTGAAAAATAGGGTTGGTTGGGCAGTGGTTTTTGTTTTGTTTTGTTTTTAAATGGGCCACTATAGCGCCCAATGCTTTCACTATGACCTAGTCAACCAATTCGGAAGCTGCTATTTCTTGCAATAGTTCATCAATGACATCATTCAAGCCAAAGTTGAGAAGAACACTGAAAGTAATTTTTGGCCCAAATCTGCCTGTTACCTTTACTGCGTATGATGCCATGTTGAGGTAAACAGCTTGATCATCGTTAGCTACATGTACAGTTAGCGCGGCTAGAGGCTATAGCTAGCGAGGCTCTTTACAGAAGCGCTCGAAGTGCGTTGTATGTGTGCATACATTGGGAAAATCGCTGTTCTGTCCGCAACACTTCTGGGTTTTCAATTCGATCGCAAAGTCAGCACGTTATGCGATATCGATACTATCGATAGCAATACAAAGAAAGAAAAAAAACAACGTACATGTAGGGTTGGGGATATTTTCAGGGTCGGGCGGGTTACGCCAATGCAACAATTTTTTTTTAGGCCTAAGATAAAATCTCCTACATTACATGTATATCTTTTTTGATGGCCAATGTCTAGTTTGGTGTCTTGGTCCCTTTAATATCACTTGCTCCCCAGGAGTTCAATGCAATGTCAGGCGGCTAATGACCCCACATTTATGTGCAGCTATGTGAATGGGGTGTCACCTGTCACAGCGCATTGAACATTTTAATCCTAAAACGTCGCAGTCCTTGTCAAAGTTCTTTGCAACTCATAGAAGGTCCTCTGAAGTCGAGTGAATATTAAAGGGTATGATCAAGACCAAATATGATACATGTAACAATTAATTGCAGGAGTTGTAACCAGGGTTGATGGATTCAAATCAAGTGATTCAAACCCCCCAAAATACATACATGTAGGCCTACACGATGAATGACCGTGTGTTTAGTCATGAGAGAAAAATAGTGAACAAACAAAATAATCAAGATTTGATTTTTCCCCGCAATTGTTTTTTTTTTCTGAATTGGGGAATTCTTAAAGGCAGGGGATCTCTTTTGCATGGCCAAAAATTAACATTGTGTAAATGTAATTTAGAAGAGAATGCCATATGGGAACCTTTAGCAAAATATAGGAGCTAGAAACTCAGTTTTAGTGGAATTATAGTGACCATTAGACTTGGATTTGAATTTTTTTCTCGCGAGAAAAAAATTCCTACCATAGAACATACACTAAACGGCTATTGTTTTTCTTTTGCATGTTTCAAATTCTAGGCAATCACTGACCCCCAGATTTCACAGACATACCCTTCATTAATAGCCTAAGGGCATGGATTATCTTTTCCTGGTCTGCGGGGATGTTTGCAAATGAGATCCACTGCCTTTAAATTGGCAACTGCGCTACTTTTTGTGATGAGAGTGTGATGTGAAGAACCCTCCTGTGGATGTCCAGACATGTTTAAAAAAATAAATTAAAAAAACCTTTTCTCATTTTTTGTCAAAAGTCGAATTTCCACTTGTTTGTTGAATCTTCATGCCATTCTGAAAGAATTGGGTTGTACCTTCTGAACTAACACCTCAGAAATATGACAATTATTGATAAACACTGTCGTTATAAAAGATTTGTCAATTTAAGATTCACCATGAGAATTGTATGAAATGGTGAAAATTCGTAACTTTTGATTGGTTGAGCCAAATTTGTTCAAACTTGCATAGATGTTTTTTCTTCTTATCTTTTTGCATTTTCTGAATGCAGACAAATTTCTGACTTTCAGTACCATTTCTGTAAAATGTAAAAGTTGTCATAAGGCCATATCTCAGACATGGTATGAATCCTGTGTAAGCCCCATCTTTTTCTGTTAATGCATAAAACATTGACATGTTTGTTAAAATTATAGATCAACAGTGGCAATCTCAAAAATGCAGAGAGCATCATATGAATTCCATTAGTATTACATCCCATTGAAAGTGGCATTATTGAGAAACACTTTGTGAATGTGAACTGTTAATATACAAATTGCCCATCTGCCTGTAAACATAGAACTGATAAAAATATTGCATGTTTATATAGAGTGTACAGGTACTTAAATTTCTTGATAAATTTATCTTGATTTACATTTGGCCAATTCTACATGTAATTTGTATGACAATGGTACAAGTGCAACCTGCCAACTTGTGGCTTACCACGTCCATTATTGATACAGACTAAATGCTGTTTCACACCATGAAGGTTTAATCCATCAGTTTTCTCAGCCTGATGCCATGCATTGACTTTGGCAACCCAATGGTGTAACGCAGGATTTATTAATGGGGGTGGGGATGGGAGAGAGGCAGAAGTTGGGAGGGGGTGAGGTGGGAGTAGGAGATAGGCAGAAGTTGGTGGGGTACATGGAGAGATGAGGTAGAAAGGGGTGGGATAGGAGCAGAAGTTGGGGGGGTGGAGAGAGGCAGAAAGTTGGGGATGGGGGGCGAAGAAGGGCAGAAGTTGGGGGTGGGGTGTAAGGGGAGAGGTAGAAGTTGGGGTGGGGAGAGAAGCAGAAGTCGGGGGGATGGTGGTGGGGAGAGAGGTAGAAATTGGCAGATAAGGGTGGCTAAGAGGCAGAATTTGGGTGGGGTGGGGGAGAGGTAGAAGTTGGAGATGGGTGGGAGAGGGGCAGAAGTTGGGGTGGGGGGGAGAGGCAAAAGTTGGGGATGGGGTGGGAAAGGGGGGCAGAAGTTGGGTGGGGGTGGGGAAGAGCAGAAGTTGGGGATGGGGTTTGGGAGAGAGGCAGAAGTTGGGGATGGGGTGGGAAAGGGGCAGAAGTTGGGGGTGGGTGGGAGAGAGGGCAGAAGTTGGGGATGGGGTGGAAAGGGGCAGAATTTGGGCATGGGGTGGGGGAGAGGCAGAAGTTCGGGATGGGTGGGAGAGGGGCAGCAGTTGGGGGTGGGGTGGGAGAGAGGCAGAAGTTGGGATGGGGTGGGAAAGGGGCAGAAGTTGGGGTGGGGTGGGGAAAGGCAGAAGATTGGGATGGGGGTGGGAGAGAGGCAGAAGTTGGGGATGGGTGGGAAAGTGGGCAGAAGTTGGGGTGGGGTGGGAGAGAGGCAGAAGTTGGGGATGGGTGGGAAAGGGGCAGAATTTGGGCATGGGGTGGGGGAGAGGCAGAAGTGTGGGATGGATGGAGAGGGCAGAAAGTTGGGGGTGGGTGGGAGAGAGGAGAAGTTGGGATGGGTGGGAAAGGGGCAGAAGTTGGGAGTGGGGTTGGGGAGAGGCAGAATTTGGGGATGGGGTGGAGAGGGGCAGAAGTTGGGGATGGGTGGGAGAGGGGCAGAAGTTGGGGATGGGGTGGGAAAGGGCGAGAAGTTGGGGGTGGGGTTGGGGAAGGCAGAGTTGGGGATGGGTGGAGGGGGAAGGAAGTTGGGGGTGGGGAGGAGGCAGGAAGACGTTCCCCCTTAAAAATGACAAGAAAGGTACAAGAAGAAACTTGCAGATGTAATTAAATTAATTAATATTGCCTTCAAATAAAACTAGAGGTGATGCTGATGATTCAATTTAATATAGATTTAAATGACAATGAAAATATAAAATAAAAACTCTGAATAATAAAACTACTTGACTTACAAATGAAAAAATGTATTGATACAATAATACAACATATGAATACAATATTATGTACAGCATAGATTAATTCCAATATTGCACAGTGTTTAATAATAATTAACAAAATCAATTGCCAATCAAACTGAATGATTTTTAAGAATGAAGATAATAGTTGAGAATTCAGTACTAGTATTTAAAAGAATATAGGCATAAAGCCATATAAGAATGAATATAACTATGTGAAAAGTTGACTTTAAAGCCTAATAAATTAGTAAATTGATGGCTTATAATTAAAGTGTGTTAAAACAAAACAAAAGTGCAAGGGAACCCAAAATAAAATATAGCTGAGTGAAATCAGGTAACAATAATTACCCATACATCAGATATTGTTGTGCTGTGCTGATCTATCTGTGGGGGGGGGGGGGGGCAAATGACCCCTTTCCCCCCCTTACACCTACAGTATGTCATGGACTCAATCTTGAAGCCGACAAGGGACTGCTAAGTTCCCATCAAGACCCCTGTTGCTTCCAACAGCCCCAAATATACCACGCGCATTCCTCCCTCACATGTCTGTTTGCCAGCAATGTGAAATGTACACGAGGCGGCCACTATCGTGTGTCCTACATTAATCCACAAAGTGAAATTCTTTCCCTGGTAATGTAAAGAAAGGGGAGTAGGCTTTCGGGATTGATGGAACAAAGTCTTTTTTTTTCATTTCTCTCGCTCTCTCTTCAGCCGATAGATTTAGAATAGGTGTTGTGTTTTGATTAAAGTCGCTGTTTAACAACATTTCTGAATTTGAGCGGCGTGACCGTACGTGCTATCAATGTCTGAATAGTGTGGTGTTAAAATGAAGCTCTGAAAAAAGATACACTTGAAAACCTTCATTAACTCTTTATGCGCCACATTTAACACCCTGCTGTGCCACATAGACAGTAGTGCTAAAGCATGGACCTACATTAAAGCCTCCATTCTTCCGCGATACGGAAAACGGAGAAAAATCGCGGAAATGGCAAGTGTAACGCGGAAAATAGGAAATCATGAAATGCTGAAGCAATAACCTTAAAATTGGTATAAAATTACAAAATAAACAATATTAAAATGTCAAAAAATCTTTCTTTAGATAATACCATATATGTACCAAGCATTACAGTAACTCTAATGAGCCAAATCCCTCTCCAGGTCTCTCTGCCGGCCGTGTTTCTCACTACCATGACTATGGCTGCTCCATTTCACTGAGGCTGAGTTGTAATCATGCAATTATTAGGTATTATTACACATACAAGCCACTTTTTCGATACAATATAACCTTGTATTAATTATCCTTTCAGAGGTTTGCTTGCTGGCATGCAATATTGTTAGCATATTAGCTGTCCTATATATTTTACGTTACCCGTATCAATGGGGAAAATGAGTGCATTATTGTTACAATATTCAACTCTGCGAGGCCAATATCTCACTCTGCATTAGCGCAAGCGCGTAACAACGGTGCGCATTACTGTTACGCGATTAAGTGCGTGATGAAATACGCGATGAAGTGCGCGATAAGTTCGCGTAAAGAGAGCGATGAAGTGCGTGAGTTTGAAATGCTATACAGAGCTAGCTTTACCTGCATTGTCGATGAAATTGTAAAAACAACAATTTATTCTGGCACATTTCCTCAAATTTGTATGTATAATAATAATAATATTGGATTTCTTTCGTGGTATATCGTACATGTAGATATTGCATTCATCAGCATAAATATTGCACTCGTCTTCGACTCGTGCAATATGTATGCTTTTGAATGCAATATCTACGATATACCACTCAAGTGCATCCAATATTATATAAATATATGGGGTTTATATACGTGAATTTGAGTAACGCGGAAAATGGAAAATTTGAAAAACAGAATTTTGATTTTGTAAAACGGAAAAATGGAGGCCTTAACCTTACATACATGTAGGTCCATGGTTAAAGTAAACCGTTTGGTCGATGGTTATTAACAAGGTGATTTGCATTCATAGGTATCTTAATAGTGAGAGCAAACCTTTTAAAATTTTTGTTTTCTTGGCTGTTTATCCCTTTGAACATCATTGTGTGGCTCAGACATCAAAGTTCTTCAATTTTAAAAATCTAGTGTCCACAACATATATCACAAATGATTGATCCTTACGTGGGTCCTTATGGTACATACACAATGACAGTCTGCATTTTCTGTGTGTAGTGGTTATGTACTATAGTTACAGTTTCCAGACTAGGATTTTTTTTTACACGGCTGCCAGATTGCGACTGACCACATACACAAAAAATGGTAAATAAGACCAAAAAAAGTGTACTTTACCTACTATTATTTTTGTTGGGTTTTGTTGTTGTTATTTTTATAAATATTTATTGTGTTGTTGGTAGTGGTTGTTTATTCAAAATGGATATACATGTACATGTAGGTACACATAGGCCTACTGTTCAAATGCAGAAAATAATTTGTTAATTTGATCAATTCCTGAACAATACCGGTAGTTCTTGTACAATATGTAGGCCAACAAGAAAGGAAAGTCGTCAAATTATCACTGGTCAGGAAATGAACTGGAAAAAAAAGAACACCTACTGGTGTATAATTATTATGACGGTAATGCAATGTACATGTAATAGGCCTATTGATAGGCCTGTATGAAATGGAAAGTACTCCTTATTTATTTCATCCTCTCCTTCAAGAGCGTTATATGGGCAGTTCCAGCGTTACGGACATTACATTCAGACATTTTTTTACAACTTTGAAGGCTTATTTCTAGAAATCATCATTATCATTCTGAACCTATTTGTAGTAATCTTAAACAGGTCACCCTAAAGTGTTAAAAGTTTAAATTTGAATTAATTTCTATTTATTGTTTGGTAGTTATCACACATAATACTTGCCATTACAGACATTACATTTTTTGGACATGACTTTTCACCTACCAACGCATTTGTCAAAAATTTTGTGAGCCTAATCATGAAGTGAAGCCAATTTTCTTCTGAAATGGGTGCTAAGGACCTGTTTAAGTTGTAGGATGACAATTAGGTACAACAGATTCAGTATAACCCATACAGGACCATAAGTGTTGCATTACGGACATTACATTTTTAACGTTAAGGACATTACACCTCGGACCACTTTTTTAGGTCCTTATATTTATACTTAAAAGCATTTGATAACTAATGTAAAGCTAATAGTAGTCATTTTTGGTCCTTAACTATACATGTAAATTAATTCTGAAGTGCTGTTGAATGTGAAATCATGAGACTAGAAGATTGTGCATTTTTCAAAATAGATAAGAAAATTTTGCAAGGAAATGGGTTTTTTGAAGAAAATTATGTCTAAATATACTTCAAATGTATTCAAATACCACTCAAATTAACGAGTTCAATGGGTTCTATTGTGTGATATTAAATTTATCACAGTAGCACATATATTTTTGGAATGATTACAGATATCATGATTTTGAGCTCGGGTAACATTTTTCCCGGAATTGCCCATATTATAAATCAATAACTATCCACACAGTTACATGCTACTGGTAGCAATACACTACACAGTTACTTTCCTTAAATGGTCAAGAAATTGCCAAGAAATTCAGAATTTGCCACAGGTCACACATGCCATGCTTGACACGGCACGTCTTGTACCTGGTGATTGAAGGGCATCAAATTATTGGGATATTTTTTGTTTTCGTCAGAGTTGAGTTATAGGTAGCACATAGCTAATTCAAGTCCCATAGGGAATAATGTTAAACGCACCAACTTTGAAAATTCGTTAAAAATCAAGAGATTAATTAGGGAATATTGGAACTGACATTTCTGTGATAGATCAGTTATTCCTCAATTGATGATCTTTAGGAAATGTACTGTTGACCAGCATTTTCTCAAGGGAATTCCCCTTGAACAAATTCCTAGCATTTTCATGGCGGTTTGCGCCTGTCTTCTTGAATTTCAAAGCCGTATTCATGGGCACGTTATATAGTTCCTACCAAATCAATTAATTGTTTCACTGTAACAGCAATGAAGATCCACTCAACCCCTATCAGAAAATTTCATTCAATACTCCATCAATACCGCCCTCTCTTTGCAACCACCCATTTAAATTAAAGGTATTGGCTAACATTTACCACAGTTAAAAAATACTGAGCTACATGATTCCCCATGCTACCATTGTCTTTGATAAGGTCTAAAAATGACGCCCTGAGAAAATTGTATTTCAAAATGATTATTTAGTGCTTTAAAAAAGTGAAAATCGTAAGTTGATCGGATTCACCTGCCCATTTTCTCCCATAGACTTACTGTGCGTACACCAAGGCTATTTAAACTCGCCCTAAGTTTTAATTGTTTATTCATGCATAACTTGCCGTTGGCAGTGTAACTTTCCAAACTTTTGTATTCTAGGGTGTTTATTTGTCCATATGAAACACTATATGTAAGGTTCGTATGATATCGAAAACTTGGACAAATTTTTTTAAATGAAGCCCCCACAATGGTGTAGCCGTATCACAACAATTTCTGATGTATCCCCCGAACTCTGTTTGGAGGAATTACTACTGCGATTGGCCTCTAATCGCGGTCTGCCGCCAGCCGCCGCAGAGATTTTCCTGTCGTGACGCGCTCTACAGCCCTGCCATTTCTTCTCCGAATCTATCTTCAAATTTGGTAATTAATATGTATTAAGGGAGTTAAAGCGAAGACGCCTATTATATTTATATGGGGGGCGCCCTTGCTTGGGTCCGTACTTTGTTAGCACAAAAAAGGTAAACATTTTCAGGCGTGCTGCTGTGTGTGGCTGATTACTGTGCCAGTCTTTTCTCTGACAGATTTTTTTCAAATTTGGTCATTGTTGTAAGTGTCCATATTCATAGTCAAATCCTCAGGCAGCCTATAACTTTTGTGATGCTTCCCCCAATAAGTTCGCCATTACAGGTCAAGAGTCAAACGTTGATATAGTCTTATAATTTGCAAAAATGGTCTATTTACAATTTGGGCTTTGTTGTTACTGCCATAACGAAAGTACTCAAAATGGATTTATTCAAACTTGCCCGTATAGGTGTATGGCGTGCGTCTTACATGGTAGGCCAAACATTAGTGTGGTGATGGCGCCCTTCAGTGTTCCGACTGGTGTCATGTCACATTATATGTACTATCGGCCACATTCTGTCGATTTCTATTCAAGACTTCACACCCTACTTGGGAGGTTTTATTGGAAGGAAGGAGGGGTGTCATTCTGCGCAACACTAGTATTCAGGTGACAGCTAGCCCTCATTGTTCCGACATTTTATAGAGATTTCCTTGTCGAACGCTCTACTGGCCTGCCGAGCATAAGCTTACGTCTCAAGGTCAATCATCTCTTTCAAATTGCGTGATGAGGCAGTTGAGGTATTATGGTAAAGTGAAGACTGTCTATTGTTGTTTTAGTAGTAGGTTGGCCGCCCGTCGCTTAGTCCGTACTTGGTTACAACAAACATAATCGAGTCTTACATTCTTTTTCCTGGAGTCTTGCTATTGATTGTGCAACACTGATAACTGGACCCGCAGTCTTCACACGATATTTTTTAAAAATTTGTAGTGGTTGTAAGTGTATCATGCGTCCAACTCTCAGATACCTATAACTTTCGTAGCGGGTGATGCTGCCCTCCCCAATGTTCCTAAACCTTTTTACAGTGCGTCCAAGCGCTCACCCTAAAAGCGATCATAAATTTGCCAAAAATGCATTATTAGTTTCATTTCAATTACTTTGTTTCATTCGGTACTCAAGGATTTTATTCAAACTTGCTGATGCGTATTAGGGTATGGGTGGTCATTCTACATGTAGCGCCAAATAAATGTTCGGTGAACTCATGCGCCCTCAGTGTTCCGACTTTACGTTGCAATTAAGGTTTTGCCCATGTCACAATTACTTAGTAATATGATCTTTATTCGGCCACATTTCTTGTTCCGATATTATTACAAAACATTGCTTATTGGTACGTTTATTTGGTGGGATGAGGGAGACTTGAGTTTAATAATACTGTCATTATTATTGAACATTCTGAAAGAACATAGTATTGTATGAGGAATCTAGTCATCTTGAATCTCGCTTTGTTACTAGATATGATGTTCCGTGACACTTTTACATAGAGCCATAAGATATGTGATAATCCTGAGTGTTAATTCTTATTCAAACAAAACTTTTCACTGTCGGTCATATTTCTATTCATCTCCAAATGTGGGGGTGTGATATACAATGGGTGACAGTTCCGAGATTCGAGGGACGGTGTTCCAACAAGACAACGAATGACATCGTGCACCGAACAGATCGGTCACGTCCCTGCCGAGTGCCTCTAGTTCTTTGGGTTGGGTCGAATGCACATTTCTGGATTTCCTAACATAATTAGGCTTGTGCGGCCTATAGGTTTGTGATTATCACTGGAGCAGTATGGAGGATTGGGTCTTCAGGCAGCTGTGCATTCTGCTCCAGGTGTTGCAGCCAGCCCACTGAGACCGTGTTTACGTGCGACCAAACCCTGATTGCTTACACAATACCATTTGCGGTAATTACAGTTACTGACCGTACACACGTAAAAAACAAACAAACAATGTGATAAGATTTTGAAATTCTAGTGAAGAGGCTAATCTGTGTTTCTGGGTACTCTGTCAATCAGTCGCGCACCGGACGGAGGAAGCAGCTGCGACACATTAGAGTGTGCAGTATTCTAGTGGGAGTTACAGGAAGATGTAGCCGGTAACTAACAGGAATAAGTTAAGAAAGAAAATGGCATTGTGAGTTTTATGAGAATTGTGGTACATTGTGATAAAGACAGCTTGAATAAGTGGTACTGTGACACTTACCCTCAGCAAGGCCCTATCAATTATAAATTTCTGTTATCATTAAGTCTTTGCTAAATTTGCCGTAGAAGGAAATCACCGAAACAGCTACAGGGGGAGGAGCTTATCAGTTCAAAAAGTGCATGCATTACTACGGTGCGATTACCACACGTCGGGGGGCATACGGTCAGCTCAATGCCAGCACACATGCGATCTGATTGGTTGGCAAGAATTCAAAATCTTTGTTAACTTGTGTTAGTTGCTGGCTACATCTTTCTTTAATGAAAGGTCACATAAGCTCCACCTCTTGTGTTTTTGGGGTCAAACTGATTCTACAAGGAAAGTGTGGCATGATTTGGGAGAATGGTTATACCGCTGGAACACAACTGGAATGTTGTGATTGGAATTGGAATTGTGATTCTTGATTGCTTAGTGTGAAAATGCTGTAATTGGAATGATTGCAATCATGTTCTAGCCCCTGTGTAATAATAGCCTTGGTAAGGGTGGGTTTAGATGATGGTTAATGGTTGTGTCTTATGGCAGATAGTGAGGGGATGGGGCTCTCGTTGATTATGTGGTGCACAGTCCAACTGTCAGCCTACAATATTTATACTGGATTGTTTCATTTTTTTTCATTGTCACAGATATCCACCGTTTTACGATGAAAATCCATTTGGCATCTATGAGAAGATCCTAGCCTGCAAGATAGACTGGCCCAGACATATAAATGACCTACCAAAGTAAGTCCAGATGATGTGATGTGTTGTCAGTGGCGTGCACAGGAATTTGGAATTGGGAGGGGGCACAAAATAATTCCCCAGACAATCACTGTAATTTTTCCCAACTGAATGCTCCCCTCCCCCCCTCCCCCCCCTCCCCCCCCCTCCCCCCCCCTGGACTACCACACCATTTTGGGGGCATTCTGGGGGGGCGCATGACCCCCCGGCCCCCCACCTTTGCGCACAGTTTTGGATCTTCATGGTTGGTTATGGTCAGTTAATCTTGTTGATACAGCACTAGAATCATTCATCTTTAAAGGCAGGGAATATCATTTGCACCACTCCCACAGTACAGCAAAACATCATTCATTCATGCACTGAGGCCACTAAAACTTGACTTTCTAGCTCCCATGCTTTGCTAACAAAGGCCCGATTTACACCAAAAGGCCGGCCCGAGGCCGGCCTCGGGCCGGCCTAAATTGGAGGCCCGAGGCCCGCAATTTTGTGCATTTACACCAAAAATTAGGCCGGCCTAAAGGCCCCCTTTCTAAAAACTCGCCGCATTGTGTCTCCTTATCATTGATGTAAAAGAAAGCAGGATTTTTTCGTGCGCGACATCAATATAGGCTCCTACATGTACATGTTGCATGTATAACATCCCTACATAAGTCTCTCGTAATAGAGTCGATTAAAAATGTTGGAATGAGACTCTGAAGTAAACAGCATTTTTTTTTTCGTATCGTGTAATGTTGATGTTGATACAACATAATAGTGCGTAACTGTATAAAGAAAAAAAGATACCTATAACGGATGTAATAGTTCATGTATTTTCTTGTCTTTTTTCAAATTTATGAAGGTCGGTTTGATTGCTTTGATTCACGGTTTACTTGCACGCTACATACACCGGAAGTACGGTTT
>JZLH01S0463657.1:1637-24308 GCA_001188425.1 Eucidaris tribuloides | reverse complement strand
AACCCAGTAAGGATTTGCAGTGGGCTTGTACATAATCCCACTACATCACACACTCAAATAGAGATGCCACATTTCTGGAAATTTCTGGAGTTTCAGATTTTTCCCCAAAACATGGAGATTTTGCATTATTTCCAGAAATTTTTGGATTTCCAGATTTTTTTAAAAAGGGGAAAAATTACTTTGTAAACTTTAAAATGTTTTTATTTGGGCAGTTCCTTTTGGTTGAGAAGGCTTTGTAAAAAAATTGGGGGGCTTGTCCGGGAAAAATTAGCTTAAATATACTTTGTTTATTCTAGAAGAATCTGTATAGCTGATAACAATATGACTTAAGTACCCAATACTCAATTAAACACAGGAATAATGCCTGTAGAGATCAGCGAAAATACCCTCTCAGGTACGCAACAGAATCAACTATTTCACATTGAGAAAAAAAAAAGGCTCCACACTGAAGTGCATACCACCCCCTCCCCCCCCCCTAAAAAAAATAATTATTTAATTAAAGTCATTATTTCTCACTAACTTTAACCACAAAGGCCTTTTTATGGCTTTGGAAGTTTGTTAACTTAATTCTGAGGGTCATGCAGAGCCATTTTGGTCACAATTCTGCACAAGTCATCATGGAGTAAATATAACGACATGAAGAGTGTTGAACATTATCCTCATTTGATGATCGAAAGCAAGTAAATTTTAAAATTTTTGTCTTTTACTTGCCCAACATGAAAGTTTACTTGCCCTGGGCAAGAGGGCAAGTGCTGGTGTCGAGCCCTGCTGTACTTTGTGAACCACAATTATTTTGGATGATCAATTCCAATTTATTCTTTTGCGCCACAGGACCGCTATCTTGGTATCATCAAGAAGAAAAGGAGAGTGCGGCGACTCAACGACCGAAAGTTTGTATTCGACTGGGATGCTGGCGAAGACACATCTGCAGATTACAATCCCATGTGAGTGAAAGTGCTAAGTATTAAAAGAAAATATGGAAATGAGGAAAATATGTTAGAAATTTGTTGCAATAAAGACGGATTGCAGCCACTCAAACTGATTACTCTGTTTCAATGTTTTTGAGGATTAGTACTCGTGCATGTGAATCCCTGAGGTGCACATGTTGTTAAACCAACCCCCAAAAAACAACAAAAGCAGTGACAGAAAAAAAATCATTTTGGGCAAGTAAAAAGTCTGTAGGTGATCAGTTTACTTGCTCCTTCAAGTTTTAAATATGCCATTTATTCATGAATATATTCATTCCTACTAGGGGTTTAGAATAGTAATGAGCTGAGACATAGGGAAGGATTCTGGGGTATTTGTAACCAAGTAAAAGTGATTTAATTTATCATTAATTTTATATTACAGAGATGAACAGCAAACCTTCGAAATGGTATTGTAAATTCTCTCTGCAAACCTTTCATTCATTCATTCATTCATTTATTAACACCGGAACCTGCCTTTTGACCTCTGCCCACCTGTATAATGACAAACACGTAATGTTTGCATAGTAAATAAAAAGTAAATATGGCCATGAGATCAATCGTTAGTCCAACGTTTGATAATGTGGTTTATTTTTATAAACCGATGGCATGTTTAAAATATAAATAGAAATGACCATGTGATCACTGATCAATCGTTTGTCAAACGTGTTATAGCGCGGTTCATTGTTATGAACAAAAAAAGTAGCCAAGATCTTTCATTTTCAAACAATTCTATGTAGTGTGACACACTATTGTGTGGAAAAGATTTCATATTGACTTGTTAATACTATATGTACGGGAAAAGGTGAGTGACACAGTTCGATAAAAACTACTGTAGACTTTATGTTTGATACATTCATTCCACAGAACACAGGTACAGTATATTTCATTTGAGATTTCAAAATGATCTGAATCTTGTTGAATTTGAGGAATTGCTCATGTCATTTTGTCAAGACAATTATTTGAATAAAATGTTTGGTCATATCATCAGATTAAATGTAAGTATTGTAGTAGTTTTCCTTCATAAATACAAAGAAAAAAAAGTAATTTGCTTTTTCTTTTTAATATTTCATCGGCTCACATTGAATAACATCGTCAACATAAGTTTTAGGGGAGAGGATGAATTTTGCAAGTTCCATTTTACTCCCACTATCATGAAGAGAATCATAGGCTCTTTGTTCTGATATTCTTTACTTTTAAGATTTGAAGATAACATCTACATCAAAGTGTACCTTATTCAGTCTTTATATAAGTTTGAAACTGCCCTATCAAACCTTTCAGTCCAGCTCTCAAGCTTTTCAAACAGAAACCATTCAGGAACAAATATATTTCAGCAGGACATGTAAATTTTGTAGATTTTATTTTTCTTTAGCTTTTATTAATGTAGATGTTAACCCTAATATCCCGGGGGTATCATGGGCCCCCCTCCCCCTCGACAAATTTCTCGATTATTTCGCTACGCAAAATTTTTGCACTGCGTCGTTTGCTGGCTTTTTACTTTCAAGTCTCGCGCATCATTTGAGACCATTTTCGCAAAAACTGGACGTACCGTTACGACGCTGCGCGATTTTTCATACATGCATGCAACTCCAAAATTGCTCAAAAACTTGATTTTGTGTACAAAATCAATGCAAATTGTGTTTTCAGCCAAAAATCATAAATGTACAATTATTTTTACTTTAACTGGTAGAAATGGATTAATTCTATGCTGTTTATGATCGCAAAAAAGTCCCCGACAAAGTTCATAAAAAAAACGATAAAAACAAAAGGTCGAAAAAACAAGGAAATACATAAGAAATTCACAAAACAATAAAATACATAAGAAGGTAATTCTGATTTGGCAATTTTTTTTTGTAGGTAATTGTCAGAAATGTCAGAAAGAATATTTTCACCAAAACTTAGCATTCTACAAGCTATTTTAATTGAGTTTAAGCAAAAATATCATTTTATTCATAAATTTGCATAATTAATTATTAAAAAATATAAAATACTGTATGTCTTTTTTGAAAATCTAATGATACAGTCTTGTAGATTACGTCCAGCTCTATGCGCATGCAAATTTTCGTGGTGATCGTGCGATCTGCGGTCGAGATCAGAGGGATAATGGGCCCCCCCCCCTCCCGGGGATGACAAGACTGGAGAAAGCCCGGATCTATTAGGGTTAAAAGCACTGTTTATATTAGCCCCATGTCTGCTACCACATAAAGTATGAAAATACATGTGTATGGTTGAGTCCTGTAAAAGGAAAAGAAGTTAAAGTTTTTTTTAATGCATTTTTAGCAGACATACTTGTGACACTATCTTTGCTAGCTAATGATTCCAAGAGAAAGGCTAAAGAGGATATCTAAACAATGAACGTTTCAACATTTGTATATGACCCGCAAAAACAACATTTACCACATTCGTTAATGGATTACTTTGATCTACTGAATTGCATGCAGTAGAACAAGAGGGAGAGTACATTTAAAGGCAGGGCATCTCTTTTGCATGCCTAAAACTTTACATTAAAGAAAATGCCATCTGGGAACCTTTAGCAAAATATAGGCATGCTTCATCAGTAGCCTAAGAGCATGGGTTATCTTTTCCTGGTCTGCAGGGATGTTTGCAAATGAGATCCACTGCCTTTAATGCTACAATTACCTAAGTGTGGAAAGACACATGGGACCTTTTGAATTTCTTTCATTGGAGCAAAGCTGTAGAATAATTTGCCCATAAATATAGGAGAAGAAAAAAGCAAGATCGTCATTTTGTAAAACCGCCAGAATTAAACTTTTTTTTTGAAACTCATATGTGGATATATATGACATCAACTGTCTTATTGTTGTTACTATGTTACCTACTTGAATGTACATTGTAACTTTGTGTCATGTTAATATTAATAAAATTCAAATTCAATTTTTAACAAAAATTGTGCTTTTAATCTAACAGATACAAAGACCATCACGAGATTCAGCTCTTTGGTCGTGGTAGCGTGGCAGGCATCGACATCAAGGCACAAAAGAAGCATTCCAAATTCTATCAGGATCTGTTGGAGCAGAGACGATCCGAGCAAGAAAAGGAGCAAGAAAAGTAGGTTTTTTAAAATCGCTTCATTTTTTCTAGGATGTTTGAAAACTGGGCAACAATTCATAGTGTGTGAGTGATATAAGGTGTGTCAAAGTTCGTGGCTACTCAAAACTCCTTCAAAGTATTTTGTATACTTTCCAGATTAGTGCTGCATCAGGAAGATTACCTGACGACAAACCGTCCATGAAAATTCAAAACTGTGTTGAATTTCAAGTTTCAGCTAACTGTTTTACGTAATTTTGCTCCAGAAACCCAGTCGACATTTTATTTTGCCAGTCAGCAAATTGTAAAAGCTTGTTGTATGTTGTTTGGCTGGGAAAAATAACAATTTTTGCTAGGAAAAAATGTTGTTGTTTTTTCAGCCCCTTGCACCCCGCTTGTCAGTTGCTGTTTGGCTGGATATTTTGGGTTTTTTTGGCAAGCGAAAATGTTTCATGGGGTCATTGGCCCCCTGGCCCCCACTTGTTGGATGCTGTTTAGCTGGAAAAAAAGTTTTGCAGGCAAAAATGTTTTTCGCCATCCCTGCACACCTCCCCCCCCCCCCCCCACTTAAAAATGGTCTAGTGATGCCCCTGCATTTTCATTCACTTTGTACCGGTGTATCAGGAAGTGAAGAGTTTTACAGCTGTTTAATCGCAAGATTTCCAAAAACAAAACGACCACAAAATATTTAATAAATACAGTATTAATAAACTACACATAACTTGACATCACACGAGTCAAATTATCACCTATATCAAATATTTTTGACAGTCCCAATTTGCTGTATGTTTTGTCAATAGGAAGTTTTTCTTTTAAGTCAATTTTTTTTTTGAATTTCGCCTATCTCAAACGTAATTAAAGAGTACCAAAGGGACCAAACGTGTTAAATCATTCGCCTTGGTCAAAGTGGCCACAACTGTAATTCTTGATGGTCTTAATGGAGTGACCTTTTGATGTCAGCTTGTCAGCATGACCGTTAAGATGTTATGAATTTCCCATTCCCTCTCTGCTTTCTCATTTTCCCCCTACTTTGGTACAGTCATGATAAATTTAGCCTCCATTTTCCTTAAAGCCACTGGCTAACATTGTGGAGCTTTAAATTAAAAAATTGTCAAACTTTGATACGTGAGCTACATAGTAGTGTTCAAATGGACAAATAAACACCCTAGAATACCACTGGCATGGTATGCATGAATAAGCAATTAGTACTCCACCCGACTATAAATTAGTCAGATCTACACACAGTAAGTCTATGGGAGGAAATTGGCAAGTGAATCTGGTCAGCTTGAGTGCTTGTAGATTTTCATTCGATCAATTTGAGGCACAATTTTTTTCAGGGCTTCATTTTTAGACCTGACCAAAGACACTAAGAGCATGGAAGATTATGTAGCTCACAGTTTTTTAAACTCTGGTAAATGTTAGCCTGTGGCTTTAATCTTCATCTCTATCATAACTTGTGTACAAAACTGTAACTCAAATTTGGTCCAAGTCAACGTGATTTGTGGGGTCCACAGAGATTTGACTTAGGGGAAGTTGACTGTATGTAGCGAAATTGTAATCTTATCCTTCGAAACTTCTGTGCATTTCTAGGACTCGTGTCAAGAAGCAGCGTAAGAAGGAGGAGAAGCAGAAGTGGGACGACCGGCACTGGAAGCAGAAGAAACTGTCCGAGATGGCCTTCCGTGACTGGCGCATCTTCCGCGAGGACTTCAACATCTCCACCAAGGGCGGTCACATCCCGTCTCCGATCCGCTTCTGGGATGAGTGTGGGCTGCCCAAACATATCCTGGACATCATCAACGATGTCGGTTACAAGGTGCGAACTGAAGCAATGTTTTAGTGTTCTTCCTCTATTTATCCCGTTGGCTATGGGATCCGGCTGAGCCTTGTGTTAGCTCTATTAAAGGGATTTTCAGAATCTTGGAGGCAACAGGTTAATTGTGACTCGGTGATCTTTGTAAAGATTTAGGAGGTGGTGATTGTGATGATGGTGATGGTGGAGGTGGTGGGGATGATGGTTATGAAGAAATTGATGAATGATGATGATGATCATAATGATGTTACAAGTGATGAAGATGATGATGATGACTGGCGCATATTCCGCGAGGACTTCAACATCTCCACCAAGGGCGGTCACATATATAAGTGTTCTCAATTACAGGCCTTCAACTAGTCCTACTTTTCCTACTTTTTCCTACTTTTTGTCCCAAAAAACAAACACCTTTGCAATAGGTTTTGTATTTGTTTGGAGTCGAGTAGTCTTTACAGGTTGTTATTACTGAGAGTACTGTAACTATCATCATCGCCTGTTTATGAAGGAAAATTTGATTCCGTGGATTTCCGCTTTTTCGTCAATCTTAGAATTTTTTTACCCTGTATTCTGCATGTTTCCATTTTCTTTGGTGTTACTTTTCTAAACACTACTCATAAATATCCTACTTTCCTTCTACTTATGTGGATTGAATCCTACGTTTTCTGCTACTTTTTGAAGAATTTTGCTCTAATTTTCTCCTACTTTTTCAACCAAGCTGAGTTGAAGGCCTGCAATTATGTCATTAGCTTTTAATCTTTAAAATGTTTGTGCAATTTTTTTGTTATTTTGATGTCGTAGGAGCCAACACCCATCCAGAGGCAAGCCATCCCCATTGGTCTACAGAATCGTGATGTCATTGGCGTGGCCGAGACTGGCAGTGGTAAAACGGCCGCATTCCTCATCCCTCTCCTGGTTTGGATCACAACATTGCCCAAGATTGAAAGGTACTGCATGTCTGAGGTAGTGTTGTATCACAATCAGTAAGCTTATTTCGCTATCTGGAGACCGGACCTCAATATCCGGGCGGTTTCAAATTACTGAAAACATTAGACTGCTTGCCATATATTTGTATTTGCTATTGATGTTCCGATAATTCCCATTGACGAATGTAGAGTTACAATCCTGTGAGCATGTACTTGCCAGATTACCTTATGTACTAGCATTCTCAAGGGGGAAAAACACTTGAAAAGATGTATGTACCTTCCTCTCTAAATTGATAAGACTCACCATTAAATCTTCGCCCCCCCCCCCCCGACCTTACTGCATTCCTCACATTCCAATCATTGGATAGAGGTCAGAGTTTCTCCCCCAGCAAGTCCTAATGACTTTCCCTAATACCAACTGCACTTGTGAGCTGAGTGATATGAACTTATCAACTCTGTACACACACTTTTAAATACCACAATGACAGATTCAAAACTGGTTTTACATTTGAAGATCGTTGGCCAGTTGGTTAACTGTACTGATACACCTTTAGTCTGAAGTAGACTTTAGTCTCTTTACTTTTATTACCTCTGCCAGTGGAGTTGGAGGAGGTATTGTGATCGTCCATGTTTGTCTGTTTGTTAACAGTCTCGCAGGCACAGTTTTACAAGTAGGCCCTTGAAATTTGTACACATGTTTAAACAAGGAAAATGGTAGAGAAAGTTAGATTTTCAAGGTCAGTGTCAAAGAAAAGGCAAGTCATCCACATAGTTGTTGATTGAAGGCACAAGTAGACCCATCTGTTGGATAAGTCAACCTATATGTTTGACAACTCATACTATTTATTACATTTGAAGTGAACTATTCCCATATTGTCTCGCAGATATAATATGCTTTCACCCGGAAACCAACCAAATGGAGAACTCTGATGAAAGATTTTCCATCATCAGCCAGTACTCCAGTTTATCTTCATACCCCTGCCAAACAAAGTTTGAAGGGGGTGTATAGGAATCACTGAACTGTTGGGTTGGTGGGCAGTTGGTCCATTTCAAATAGTGCTGATCCCACTACCCACTACTTCCTCAGTTTTTGACCAATGATCAGGAAATTTGGCTCACATATTGGTCTTGAGGTGAAGATGTGCAAGACACATTTTTTGCATGTGTCGGAAACTGCGTTGCCATGGTCATGGTATATTATTGCAAACAATGAGGTAAAAATCTTGTGGATTGAACTTTTTCCTCACTTTTTTACTAATGCTCATGAGATTTGGCACAAGCATTGGTCTTGGGGTGAAGATGTGCGAGACATGTTTTTTTTTAATGTGTCAGAAACTGCGTTGTCATGGTAATGGCCTATTATGGCAATAAATCAGGTAAAAATCTTGTGAATGAAACTACTTCTTTAGTTTTTGACCAATGCTCATGAGATTTGGCACAAACATCATACCTACCAACCAGTAAGATTTTATCTGATTTAGTAAGATTTTTCATCATCCAAATCCACAGAATAAGAATTTCTGATACATAAATAAGATTTTTTTTTGACGAATGTGCAGTATACTTATACTATGTGATTTTGACCTTCAATTTGCATTAAGAATAAGATTTTTATCTGTATCAGTACAATTTTTCATGTCGGGAGGTTGGCAGGTATGAAACATTGGTCTTGGGGTCAAGATGTGCAAAATACATTTTTGAATGCGTCAGAAACTGCATTGCCATGGTAACAGCATATGGCAATAAATCAGGTAAAAATTTTGCAGATGGAACTACTTTTTCAGTTTTTGACCAAAGCTCATGAGATTTGGCACACACATTGGTCTTGGGGTGAAGGTAAGCAAGACACATCTTTTGTATGTCTCGGAAACTGCGTTGGCATGGTAATGGCACATTATGGCAATAAGTCAGGTACGTAATTGGGCGGGGGTATTCTAGTTATATCTGATTTTTATTTTCATCCATCTTCCCTCCACCAGAGACGAGGATGTTGATGAGGGGCCCTACGCCATCATCCTGGCCCCGACTCGTGAGTTGGCCCAGCAGATAGAGGAGGAGACTATCAAGTTCGGCAAGCCTCTCGGCATCCGGACCGTCTCCATCATTGGCGGTATCTCCCGAGAGGACCAGGGCTTCAAGCTGCGCCTGGGATGCGAGATCGTCATAGCGACGCCGGGTCGTCTCATTGACGTGCTGGAGAATCGCTACCTGGTGCTGTCGCAGTGTACATATGTGGTTCTTGATGAGGTTAGTCCTGCTATCAACAAGCCCTCTGTTGATAGTCTTATCGACGAAGATGCCATATTTCCGGAAATTTCCGAAATTCCAGATTTTTCTGAAAAGATAACAAATTTCTGGAATTTTCAGAAATTTGTGGATTTACTAGAGTTTTCTTTTTGGTTGTGAGATCATTGTAACAAAATTTGGGGGCTTGTCCGGGAAAAATTAGCTTAAATGTACTTTGTTCATTCCTTGGGCTTGGTCGCTGCACTTTGTAATGCTGCCTGTGGCATCTCTGTATCAATAACAGGACTGTTTGGCACCTTGGTGATATATCGCCCGTGAATCTGTGTTACGCACAATAGCTGACAGCTCTGTGTACTCCCTTGCATTTTCCAAGAGTGCTGGTTTTGACCGACCAACAAAACAGTGAAATGTATAAGTGGCCAGTGAACCGCATGCTTGAGTACAGATACATTGTTACCTACATGTATTACCAGTATACCAGTAAATTGATAGCTAAGTGTATCCCTCAGCAGATTTTATTCATTTGTGACTAATAGAAGAATTATAGGGGAAATATATGTGTGATGATGAGGAGGAGGAGGAGAGGTAGTAGTACAGTCACTTCTGCTTAAAGACGCTATGTAACACTGTGGAAGACACGTTTGAAAAATGTCAAACTTTGCTATCTGACATAACTGACGTGTTTGAATGGACAAATAAACACCTTAGAACACAAAAGTTTGGACAGCTATGCTGTCACTAGTACAACATGTGCAGATACAAATTGGCCCATTAATTTCCTATCAGGCGATAGGAAATTCTGCAACACAGCAGTCTATGAAGGAAAGGTGGAATGGTCTCTCAATGATTTTTTACTTTTTTAAAGCACTTAATGATCTTTTTAAACTGCAGTTTTTTCAGGACTTCATTTTTAGACCATGTCACAGACACTGGTAGCATGGGGAATCACGCAGCTCAGATTTTTTAAACTGGAAACATTGATATACAATGCCTTTAAAATGGAGTAGGCATTTGCAAGGCATTTTTCCCATTTAACAGGAGTACCCTATTAAATACCGTATTAAGTGGAGTAAATTTTAATAAAAAAGATCAACATTTTGCCAAATTTTACCCATTTAACAGGAGTACCCTATTATGCGGAGACCACTGTAGTAGCAGTAGTAGTAGTAGTAGTAGTAATAATTTAGTATTTATTCATGTATTAACTCTTAAAATGCCAAAGTTGCTAGTTTGCACCAAATAATACATTAAATTCCCATAGAGATATACTTTCCGTGGCATGTTATGAGTTAATGGATTGACTGGTTGATGGGTATTTATTTACTTATTTATTCCTGTATTCATTTATTTATTTATTTATTTGTTTGTTTATTTGCTTATTTATGTATGTACATGTATGTACACGAAGTTAGGTAAGTAGATAGTTGTTCAGTTACTCATTTATTTATTTTTGTAACTTGTGTGACGTGTACCAGTAAAACTGAATATCATCCGTAACCTAACCAGTGTATCCCAATGTAAAAATCAATCAATTTTACTTCTGGCAGGCTGATCGTATGATTGACATGGGTTTCGAACCTGACGTTCAGAAGATTCTGGAATACCTTCCGGTGACCAATCAGAAGCCAGATACTGAAGAAGCTGAGGACGAGACTAAGCTGTTGGCTAACTTTGCATCCAAGAAGAAATACAGACAGGTAAACTACCCAATTACTTCCTAGAAAAGTTGCAAATCTTTAAAAAAAAAAATCACAGTATCGATCAAGTGTGCTTTTAGATTTATCTATTAACCCATTTTCATTGTAGATAGATAGATTGTTTTATCTGCTATGTCATAAAGTCTTCAGGAATATAAAACAGCAAAATTTCATTTTGCAATTTCATGAAACAAATTTATGTGTTTAAAGGGTTCATATATAGTTCAGGGAATTTGGAAATACTTTTTCCAGAAGCAAAACATCAGGGATGGTCAGGGAATTCATCGATTTCTTCTGGAAAGTCAGGAAAAAATCATTTATCCCAGATATTTTCAAAATGACCCTTGATTGAGACCTTTGCTAGTATTGCAAGGATGTATTTTTACACGCTTTCAAAATGTCAAAACAGTCATGAAAAGTAACAGTTTTCTGCTCTGGAAAGTCACGGAGAGTCAGTGGAGTGGTGGCTGGTGATTTTCATAAAATTAGTGGGAGTGAATTCCATTTAATTGGACCTTGATAAAATAAGGATTTCCAGAATAAATGTTCACAGATTTTTGGCAAGTGAAAGTGGGCAATATTTGTTGTTCAATGTTTGTGACTATTACACATAACAAGTAGCTCTTTTGATACAATGAAATCTTGTATTTATTCCCCTTCTAGCGTTTAGCTTGATGACATGCAATATTGTTTGCTTATTGAATGTCCCATGTGTTTTACATACTCTTATCAATTTAGAATACGCATGCAATATTGTTACAATATTAAACACTGATGCCAGTATTCAATACTGTTTGCATTAGCGTGAGCCCGTAACAATGATACTGTGCATTACTTTTACACGATAAAGTGTGGGATGCAGTGTGTGTGAACATAGCAATGAAGTGCCTGAAAGTGAAATGCAAATACACATCTACGTTGTTTCATGCATTCTTCGAAAGTATTGAAAAAATTACTACAGATTTGGGCACGTTTACTCAACATTGTATGTGTAATAATATTGGATTTCTTTTATGGTATATCATATACATTGCATTTATGCTCTCTGAATGTCATGTATGATATACCTCTCAAGTGCATCCATTATTATACATGTATAAATATTTCTCTCTCTCCCTCCCACCTCCAGACCGTCATGTTCACGGCCACGATGCCTGCAGCTGTGGAGAGGGTGGCCCGCTCCTACCTCCGCCGGCCGGCCGTCGTCTACATCGGATCGGTGGGCAAGCCGACGGAGAGCGTCCAACAGATCGTCTACATGACCTCCAACCAGGAGAAGCGACACAAACTCCTCCAGCTCCTGGAGAGGGGCATCGATCCCCCCATCATCATCTTTGTCAACCAGAAGAAGGGGGTCGACGTCCTCGCCAAGTCCCTGGAAAAGATGGGGGTACGTCTGTCCTCTTGGTTCAGGATTTGCATGCCAGAAAATGGCAAAATGAATAAAATCAGCTCAAATCATTCACAATGTGAAGATTAGTATAAATAAACACCTGCCATAGAACCTTTGGATAAAATACGTAGTTTTGGTGAAAATCTGGAAGGTTAAAATTCAAAATTTACAGTGACGGTCACATTCCATTTGTTCTGAAATCGACCGCTTGACCATATCAACATACGTAGTCACACACTGACCGTTGCGATGTGTGAATGTACACATAACCGTGTTCTGCAATTTGAGCGAAATGTGAACTCACGGAAAGAACAATATTCTGGTAGCATATCGTTAAAAGTTTTTCTCTTAAACAACAAGTTTGTGACGTATGGATGTCCAACTTTCAACACACCATTTGTAAGTACTTAACTACCATTTGGTAATGATAATGAAGGGAAGTGATGGACTTCCTGAAACTTAAATTCAATGTATTAACTTATTCCATAAATTTGCACATGCAGTAAACTTTGCCTAAGTCAAATCTCTGGGGACCCCACAAATCACTTTGACTTAGACAAATTGGAGTTAACAGTTCTGTACACAATTTTATGTTAGAGATGCAGATATAGGGAATTGGAGGCTAAAAGTATAGTGACTGAACCAATGTAGGGGGAAAATGTGAAAGGCAAAGAAAGAATGGGAATATTATGACATTTACAGTCAATCTGACAAGCAGAGATCAAACAGTCAATCCATTGAGACCATCAAGAATTCCAGTTTTGGCCGAATAGACATACATGTAGGTGAATGATTTAGCACGTTTGGTCCCATTGGGACTCTAAACTATGTTCGAGATAGGCACAGTTCGGGTTAGAAATACGGCTTTAAGGGAAAACTTCCTATTGAAAAAAAACATAACAAATTGGGATTGCAAAAAATATTCAACATAGGCGTAAATTCGACTTGTACAATGTCGAGTTACGCAAAGTTATCTGTACATCTTAAAACAGGGTTCCCAGACAACCTTGAAATCGGGGAAAACCTGGAAAATGACTTCCATTTTCAAGTCAAGGAATGTAAGAAAAGTCCTAAAGTCAGGAGAAAAATCATGGAATTTTGTTTTGTCCAGTGGTCTGGAAGAAATAGGTGAAGCCAAGAAAAAAATTAAGAGTAAGTAGCCTAACACTGATGAGCTTCCAATTTGAAAAAATTGTCAATTTTGCTCTATCTAACTATATAGTAGATGTTCATATGGACAAATAAACACCCTAGAAAAAAAAGTTTGAAAGTTACACTGCAATGGCAAGTAATGCATAAATAAACATATTAAAACTTAGGGCGAGTTTAAATAGCCTAGGTGTACACACAGTAAGTCTATGGGAGAAAATGGGCAGGTGAATCAGATCAACTTACGATTTTCACTTTTTTAAAGCACTAAATAATCATTTTGAAATACAATTTTTTCAGGGCGTCATTTTTAGACCTTATCAAAGACAATGGTAGCATGCGGAATCATGTAGCTCAGATTTTTTTAACTGTGGGAAATGTTAGCCAATACCTTTAAAATGTTGATCCTGGATCTCTTACCTCCCATCAGGGAAAGGGAATAAGGGAATTTTGTTTCCATGAGCAGGTAATCAAATTAGAGATAATATGAATTTTGATAACTTTGAGGGGAACAACAAATGATTGGAAGATAGGAATTACATTTACAGTGTCATGATCTTTTAGAGAATATATGATCAGATTTTAACCAAACTTGGCAGGACCATCTGTCGGGCAAGGGAGTGCAAAGTTATTCAAATGGTTCTGTGGCCCTAATAGTGCCTGAAGTTGGGCTCCAGGGGGCCAAAACTATGTACAATTGTTGACATACACTCTATGGACACCACAGAGAGGTTGCAGCAAGGTTGGATGAGCATCAAGCCTCCGGGGATCTTGTATTTTACTATAAAATAATTCAGAGAATGACACTCCTGTAAAGTTGATGGGAAGGAATTCCACTATTATAATTTTAGTCGTCCTATTGAGCTACCAAGTAAACTTAAGTTAATTTCAAGTACGGATATATAACAGCTTTTATTCTGTATTTAATTTTGCTTCACATTCATTTTTGTGTCAACTGTGCAGTACAATGCAACAACACTTCATGGTGGCAAAGGACAAGAGCAGCGTGAGTACGCCCTCGCAAGTCTCAAAGCAGGCAACAAGGACATTCTGGTCGCTACTGACGTCGCTGGCCGTGGTATTGACATCAGGGATGTCTCGCTTGTCATCAACTTCGATATGGCCAAGAACATTGAAGGTACTAGATCCCTTTGAGTACCATTGCATCAAAACTGCATTGATTTTTTTAAACGCCCGGCTACGGGACGTATTATGGTATCACGCTCGGTGTCCGTCCGTCCGTCCGTCCGTCCGTCTGTCCGTCCGTTAACTTTTCCTTGTAGACGCCATAACTTCAGTTTAACTTAACCTAGCCTCATATAATTTGGTGTGTATGATACTAGTATGGATCCCAGGAAGCCTATTGATTTTGAGGTCGAAAGGTCAAAGGTCAAGGTCACAGTGACATGTTTTCATCTTACCCTTGTGAAGTCCTTGTAAGCGTGATAACTTCAGTTTAACTTAACCCAGGCTCATATAATTTGGTGTGTATAATACTAGCATGGATCCCAGGAAGCCTATTGATTTTGAGGTCAAAAGGTCAAAGGTCAAGGTCACAGTGACATGTTTTCATTTTCCGCGTTATAAGTGGGCGTATTATGTGCTTGCCCCAACGACACTCTTGTTTATGTGATATTCTGAGTGTGGTACAAAATAGGTCAAGTTAAAAAAGCTTATTCATGTGCTGTGTGATGTATAACAGGAGATGTTGAAAGAAATAACATGACAGGCCTTCAACTGGTCCTCCTTTTTTTGTGAAGATCCTAATTTTTCCCCTGAAAATCCTTATTTTCCTACTTTTTCCTACTTTTTGTCAAGAAAAACCCCTTTGCGATAAGTTTAATGTTTGTTTAGAGTTGAGTAGCCTTAACAGATTGTTGTTGACTGTACTGTACCTACCATCATCACCTGTTTGTGAAGGAAAATTTATGCTTTTTCACCAATCTTAGAATTTTTTTCCGCGTATCTCACGTTTCCATTTTCTTCGGGGTTACTACTCCAAGCACTACTTATATATATATCATAATTTCCTCCTACTTTGGTGGATTAAATCCTACTTTTCTCTTATTTGGGGGAGAATTTTGCTCCTAATTTTCTCCTACTTTTTCAACCAAGCCAAGATGAAGGCCTGATTATGTTCAACATGAGATGTTGAAAGAGATAAGATGATGATGCTTTCTGTGTCATTGGTCGGAGTCTTGAGAAAGAGATATTTCTCGTCTGTTTTTGTTTAATTTACTCATTGTAATGAAATCATAATTCAAATTTATTTTATACCAAAGTTGATTTTATTGATTTTTCTGGTCATGAGAAGTTTCTTACTTTATTAACAAACAGAGATCAGATGGATACACTTGATATGATGGAAACTCAAGAACCAGAAATTTCATCAACATGTGTAAATGATGTTCTTTATTTTTTTATCCTTCCCAGATTACACTCACCGTATTGGACGTACCGGTCGTGCCGGCAAGACGGGGACGGCTATCACCTTCCTGACCCCAGATGACAGCTCCGTCTACTACGACCTCAAACAGGTGCTACTGGGTAGCCCCGCGTCGTCGTGTCCGCCCGAACTGGCAAGCCATCCCGACGCACAGAACAAACCCGGAACGGTCATGCACAAAAAGCGCAGAGATGAGACGATATTCATCGGATAGAGCGTACAGTCGCAGAATCTCGCTGACTAAAAAGTGCAAGTGGAAGATGTCTTGTTTGTGTTTCGGTTTTGAACAATTCGGAAGGATATCTTGAACATACACTTGTCAGAATCTAGCTGACTTAGAAGTGCAAGTGGCAGATCTCTTGTTCATGTTTCAAATTTGAACAAATTGGAAGGATATCATGAAGGTATTTGATGTGAGTGTGGATCTTTGAACACGTACAGCTACTCTGGTGGAGTAATATGTGATCTTGTCTGACTGAATTCCAGCCATACCAACAATAACCAGATCAGGATTCCTCTTGTGACCATGCTTCAGTGGTGCGGTGCGGTAGCATTTAATGATGCCAGTAGTGCTGGTGCACCCATAGGCGGCAATCCCGGGGAGAGGGAGGGGGGGACATGCCCCCACCTCTCTCTGGGGGGGATCGTCCCACCCTCGATTTTTTTTTAAGATGAGTATTTTTTTCACATGTTTAAAAGCAATTTTAATAGATTTTGTACATGTATCTGCAATCCCATTCAAAAAGCAAATGTGACAGAAATAAGCTATCAAACAGGGATGTAGTCGAGGCCGGATTTTGCCGGCCTTGGCCTTGGCCTTGGATCGAGTCACGTGTACAAAGTCTATGGGAAAATATTTTTCCAGCGGCCTTGTGACTCGGAACGGCCAGCCTCGACTACATCCCTGCTATTAAACTTTGCAGGCGGGGGTCAAATTTACACTTTCCGCTTTGCAACAATGACAAAAATTTGTATGACGTGCATTTTTCATGCAGGGGTGAAATTATTTTGTCTTCAGTTTTTCCACCCTCGCCCCCCCCCCTACCTTGTTACATGAAATTGCCGCTCATGGGTGCATCTAAAGATCATTATCATGCATCAAGTCTGGCATCTTACTTATTTTATTCCTGGAGAACCTGAAATACTGTAGTTGTCAATTACAGTATTTATATTTATTTTGTATTCGTATAATGGATACATGCTTTTTTATCATAATTTGATATTGATGCTGAGTGTAATATTCAAAATTGTTGTACAGACTTATTTCTGTAATGAGCATTTCTGTGGTTTGAGGATAGAAGGAAATTTTGTTTTCGAGGCAATAATGCCAGGTGGAATTCCCAAGATATAACAGTGTGCCTCAAAAAATGGTACAATCTGGACAAAAAAAAAGTTATGTAATAAATTTTCTCAAAAAGTATGTGTATGTGGTATTATATTAAAAGCAGAATCAAAATTATTATTTCTGATACGCTTTATCTCACGCAACATGTTTTTTTTCAATTAAGGGTTACTTTGTAGTCAATCAAAGTCACATTTCGGCCACTTTTTGTATTAACCCGTTCAAGACAGTTTGATTTTGCTTCATCACTTGTTCCCATAGACCTCGCAAGGAGATATCTTCTGTCAAGTCTTCAACGGTGAAAGGTAAATGACATGATTGGGGGTAGTCCTCAACCTGGGCTGAAACTACTCTAGAATCAAGTAAACTATGCAAGGATTCTCCTGTGAAAAACTTGTAGTCAAACGTTGACTCATTCTAAAATAAACAATGTCAATATCACTCGTAGCATGGAAACCTGCTGTGTGGCTCTCTATGGGGCTTATTTTTATCGTCCCCGGAAAAAATTAAGATACTCCTATGTTTATGCTTGATTCTCCTTAAGTAAACAAATTACAGACAAATCCTCCCAGGTGGGAGATCCACTCCTGCTAGTGTATAGTTGGTATATATTTCAACTAATTTGGTTCTTGAGGCATTTTCAAGTGTTCCCAATCATGTCACTAACCTTTAATGGTTAAAAGTAGCATTGACACTTCGAAACAGTATGTGTCAATTACAATTCAAATCAAAACAAATTAACAAACTAGATTATGAAAACAATAATAAAAGCACTCACAAAAATATTCTTTCTTGAGGAAATATGTAATATTTTGTGTTTTAATTTTTTTTTCTTGATGTTAAAAGGCCATAAACTTTTTCTTCTTGAGTGTAAACTGAGGCCACTGCTGTGCAACCATGACCACCATACCCTTGACTGAACATTTACATGGTTGTCATGTTAAATAAAAATTGTGTTGCAATTTCATGTCTTTTGTTTTGAATAAGAATTATAAAACAACCATTTAAAAAAGAAATGAATAATATTTTATTAGACACAACAAAAACTGTATAACCCTTAATTTGCCTATAATAATAATAGTGCCCATTTTTATAGTGCAATCACTGTATAAATATACTATGCATTTTTTCTATTAATTTACAACTGAATAAATGATAAAAATACTTGCCCAAGCAAGTGAGTTTCCAATGTGGTCTTGAATGTTGCCGTAGCTTTCTCAAACACTCTGCAGAAGGCTGTTTCAGGGTTTTGGTTCTGCTGAAATGATCTCCCAGAGTTACTTTAGTTCTTCAGGAATAATGTGTGTTATGGACTACCAAAATTATGAGAATAAGAATGTGTTTAACCCTATTTTAACTGGGCTATTTCAGACCAGGTTTTTACTGGGGGGGTCAATTTGACCCCCCCCCCCCCTTCAAATCTCGGCCGCTGATCGCGCGATCGCCACGAAAATTTGCACACGCATAGAGCCGGATGTAAACTACAAGACTGTATTGTAAAATTTGCAAAAAATAAATTTTTTATATTTTTTAAGTAATTAATTATGCAAATAAGTGTATGAAATTATGTTTTCGCCTGTAACTCACTTACAATAACTAGTAGAATACTAATTTTTGGTGAAAATATTCATTCTGACATTTCTCACAATTATCTGCAAAAAAATTTGCTGAATCACAATTAATTTCTTATGTATTTTATTGTTTTGTGAATTTCTTATGTATTTCTTTGTTTTTTCGACCTTTTGTTTTCTATTGTTTTTTTGATGAAATTTGTTGGGGACACTTTTACAATCATAAATAGCATAAAATTAATTCATTTCAACCCCTATGGAAAGGTAATGTTTTTGGGCGGCCTTGGCACAACCCTGAGGTTTAACCCCTTGGGGAAGACAAACCTGTACAGAAGCCCAGTCCTTGACACTTTCATGGATGACTGGCTTTCACAGAAACCCAGAAAATATAGGTACATTGTACATGTTAATTTAACCATAACACAAAGTCTGTATTGCCTAGAAATGCCTCTGTATAATAGATGCACTTTTTTGACAAGTACAGTGCACTCTCATTATAAAGAACACTGATATAACAAAAATTCTTGTTATAGCAAAGTAAGTTTTCCTGTCCCCACGTGTCCAAATTTCTTGGCATGATTATTGTTTCTACAACCCTGATGTAACAAACTTTTGATATTACAAAGTAATTTTTCTGGTCCGGAGCAGTCTGTTGTAATGCAACTCTACTGTATAAATGAAGAAAATAAATATGTGGTCTTTTTTTCAAGAATCATGAGTTTATGTTTATATTCCCTGCACACAAAGTCAAGCTACAAGTCGCATTTGTGGGCCCCTTGCCTACTCCATGCAAACCCTACATGCGTGTACCAGTATGTGAATGCACTTCAAGTTTTTTAATGTATTTTTTACCTTATACTAGCAATCATTGTCTACTATTACAGTAGCCCACAAAGTAATATTTACAGTATCAAATCTCAATTGGAGGAGCATAAAGCAAATTTATTTGTCTTGTGAACTGGTATTGTGTCACATACAGTAAGACAAGTGTTAATTTTTTGTGTTAGTCATGAGATGAAAGTACATGTATATATGGAATGAACTAAATATCATCAGGAAATAAATTGTATTCCTTTGATATAACATTTTACCTAACGTGTAGAAGATTTTCATTGCTTCAAAATTCAATGTCATGTATTCTTTGTATAATGTACATTTAGTTGTTAGCAACTAAACGGATATTGTCAGTGTGAATGATACGAGTTACACAGAATACATAAGAGAACAAAGGTGTACCTCACAGATCAAGGTGTGTGTGTGTGTGTGTGTGTGTGTGTATGTGTGTGCGTGTGCCTGTGCGTGTGCATGTGCGTGTGTGTGCGTGCGTGCGTGCGTGGTGTGCGTGCGTGCGTGCGTGGTGTGTGTGTGTGTGTGCGTGTGTGTGTGCACGTGCGTGTGTGTGTGTGTGTGTGTGTGTGTGTGTGTATGTGTATATGACTGTGTGTGTGAGTCTGCATGAAAGGAAAAGAAGAAAGGAATTATAGAAAAAGGGAGAATTTCTTCTTTTTTTTAAATGAGAGAATTGCTCTGTACCAAGTCTTAGAATTTCCATAATGTCTGCATTGAATATATGAAAAATTAAATCATCTAAATCATTTGAACTAGAAAATAGTCGTAAATGCATAACTATTGTTTGAAATGCATGATGAGCGATTGAGCACTTGATCCCAAGCAATGCTTTAAATGTGAGTGTAACGTTGACTTCACAAAGTAGAACGACAATTTAACTAATAGCATGTTGTGCAATATAAGCCTGATATAAATTGTTTGTGTAAGGTAGAGATAATTGTCCTTGTTTAAAACATAGACCACACACAGGATTTGCAATTATTCATGTTACAGCAGAGAGCTTCGGGTGGAAACCCTCGTAGGCGTACGCAGGGGGATGTTTTGGTTGTTCAAACACCCCCTTTTACAAAAGGGGGGTGAATATGGAAAACACCCCCCCCCCCCACTTTTTATACTGAAAACGCCATTTTTGACGTGGAAGGACACCATTTTTACAAGACAATTTTTTGGACCGAGTGACTTATCGGCCGCTGGGCTGACGGGGAACAATTTTGGACCTCGGATTTGGAATAAAAATTTTTCCGGAGTCAACCCCCTAGCAAACTCCTGCATCCTGCGTACGCCTATGGGAACCCTGATTGCCAATGAGATAGCAATCAGTCTTCCCGTAGAAGAGCTGATAAAAGGACACTTTTTCGCAGATTTTACAAACTCAAGTTAACGAAGAAATATGACTTTGATTTCCTAAATGTCAGTTTAATAACCGCCCATTTGGCAATGAGATAACCTCAGCAATATTTTGAAGGCACTCGGAAAACAACTTGAGCTCAAAGATCTTTATAAAAGGTGTGGCTACCTGCAACTCTGTCTTAGGTGTACTTCATTTTTTCTTCAAACAATGTAATACAAACTTTAATGAAATTCGTTTTCTTTAAATTAAACCGACGACTTACTTTTAAACGGTGTATTGCAGGTAGGTTGTTATTCATACTTGCTCACCTACGTGTGTTCACGATTTTATACCCATCCGAGACCGAAATAACAACAGATCCAATACTGATAATCAAGTTCATCGTAATCTGATTGTTTGGGAGCAATATCGTTTAAGTTTCCTTTATTTTTTTCACATGTAGCTTGTTCCCCCTTCCTCGTTTTACATTTATAATATTCCATGTTCGCGTGTTTTTTATTGAAATCATTTGCCTTATTCATGAGATTACAGTATTACAAATTTTTTTTTTTTAAACATGACTGCTTATTGTTTGATGGTTAAATGATTTAATGGGGAACCTTTTAGATTTTATCCCATCCGAAGCCCGAGGCAAAACAAAAGGGGACCTTCTATTGCTCAAATCAGAAAGCGGTCTCCGATGCATTTCTTCAAGTTTTCTTCATTTGGATCCTTTTGGGAGAAAAGATGATCATACCAATGATTTTAAATTTCACAAAATCATCCGTAAAAATTCAAAAGGATTTTAACTTTCACATGGGATACGTACAAAGTAGGGCAAGTTATAAAGCTGGAGAGGGGTTCAACGGAAAGTTGGACTAGCTGTTTGGGGAATTACAGTACAGGGGATTAACGAAATGCTGACAACTTCATTTGGAAACATTGGCAAGGAGGAGGGGGGAAACGGATTAGCAGTGATGTACAGAATTCAAGAAAATATCATTGACATAAAAAAGGAAGAGTATGCAAAAATTCCATGCACAAGAATAAACAGAGATAAGGATAAACAAAATGAAACACCCGTTGCCCGAACGGAGATATACAATAGGGTGGGACGAAAAATACTTTTTTTCTCTGATCGACTTGAAACTCTCAGGGAAATTTCCTTGGGTATAGACTATAATCATCCTAAAGTATCAGTAAGATCGGAGGATGTTTCACCCAGGCAGTAAATTTTCACGAAATTGCAGTATACATGTAGCTCTGTATTAAGAGTATATAGGCCTATATAGGGCTTTATGTGTAATTTGCCTTATAAGATATTACCCTCATTTTAAGTGTGTGTACCACTTTTAATAACAGCATTTATACTACATAATTAATAGAGTGTTACCTGTAAATTGTTTCTCTAGATGTACAGTGTTTAGAACGCAGGGGCATTGTCAGGGTAAAATCTTTGGGGTGGGGTAAAAAATGTGAAAAAACCCTAAATTTCATAAATTACACTGCAAACCCCCTGATTTTCTGATTTTTGGAAAATATTGGGGATCGAGGGGCATCCTTTTTGCACCCCACACCCCCTCTCACGTGCTGTATGACCCCACCCTGTTCTAACATGACCTGGTGGCATACGCGAATGCAGGGGGGGGGGGTGTTTGGTTGTCAAACAACCCCCCTTCCCCTTTGCTAACCCCTCTTTTTACGTTAAATAAACCTTTTTTATATGGAAAACACTTCTATTTTAACCGTAGAACACGATTTTAATTTGGGAAAAAAAATTCTCCCCACCCCTTGCTGAGCGGCTGGGTTGACCGGGAAAACTTGGGGACCTTGAATTTGGAATTGCAAATTTTACACCTCTACCCCCAACCCCACCCCCACCCCTTGAACAACTTTTC
>JZLH01S0463601.1:6293-18266 GCA_001188425.1 Eucidaris tribuloides | reverse complement strand
ACTAGTCCAGACATACATCATCAAAGTTGTACACATTTTTAAATTGACTTGCCAGTGTCCACAATTTGAACAAATGTTTAAATAAAGGTTCTATATGTGTAGTAGGAATGGCCATCTTCATGTAAGAAATTCTTTTATGAACGAATGTTGTTTCTTCCATTTATCTTAATGGCCTTATAAGGGTAAGAGATAACTAACTGTTATCTGCCCAAGCTACATGTAGGTGGAAAAAGTTTGCTGACCTTACAATTATGACACTTTAATGTTGAATGATTATGTAATATGTCTCATCTTGACAATGTTGCATGTTCTTTACAAATGTTTGCACTGTTTAAATTGCCGGGGAAAGCCAGTTGTTTATAATGTGCATGTTAGCCATTATTTGTAGTTTTATAGTATGTGATAAGGTATCACAGAGTGGGATGATGTTCTCAGAAATAAAGAGGACTGTTAGATTGAAGCCAAAGTACATGGTCACTTGAATTTATTATTGATTGTGTCGTATAAGTGGTAGTCTTAAGTTTAGACTGTTCTCTTTTTTCACCCCAATCCTAATAGGCAGTAAAGAAACTTAGACTAGGATTGTGGACGAGGAGTCTGGACAATTATGCTAGCTTTTCTGCTCAATTCACTAGGGATTAGGGATAAAAAACAGCAGTCTATGACGTGGACTGTAATAAAACAATCATCATTTTCAGTACATTTGTGGCATGACTGTTTATCATTATCATGTACTGTTCTTTAATTCAAGATATTTATTGGAGGTGTCATGTTTTCGTTTTTGTGTTGTCTGTTTGTCCAACACATATCATTACCACATTTATGTCATTATTTTCTGTAATATTTTGGGGGGTAGATGTGAGCCTCGAAACATTTCTCACATTTAAAGTGGACCTTGAATGATTGGTATAACTGTCAAAGTGGGTCTCGGGTTAAAAAAAGGTTGGAGACACAGGAGCACTGTTGTTAATGAATGTAAGCTAGAAGTAATGTAGTTCAAAGTGGCAATCCTTTAACTGGTCCTACTTTTTGTACTTTTGCCTACTTTTTTGTGAAGATCCTAATTTTCCTATTTTTCCTCTAAAAATGGTTAATTTTCTTCTTTTCCTACTTTTTGTCAACCCCCCCCCCCCCCCCGTACACCACACACACAGACCTTTGCGATAGGTTTAATATTTGTTTGGAGTCGAGTAGTAGTTACATGTTGTTGAGAGTACTGTAACTACCATCATCACCTGTTCATGAATGAACATTTGTTTCTGCGGATTTCTGCTTTTTTACCAATCCTAGAATTTTTTCCCCCTGTATACTTCATGTTTCCATTTTCATCGGGGTTACTACTCCAAACACTACTTATTAATACAGTCAACTCTGCCTAAGTCGAATATCTTGGGACTGAAGAAAATGCTTTGACTTGACGAAATTTGACTTATAAGGGGTCAAAAACTATAGAAAATAAAGGAATAGGACCCAGTAAAGACCTTCGAGTTAGGCAATTATTTGACTTATGTGACTTCGACTTATGCAGAGTTGACTGGATCTTACTTTCCTCCTACATTGTACTTTGGTGGATTGAATCCTACTTTTTGTAGAATTTTGCTCGTAATTTTCTCCTGCTTTTTTAACCAAGCAGAGTTGAATGCCGGAATTGGGCATTTTTGCTCTCTTACTATCAGTACTGTGTGTAGAAAAAAAGAAACAAACAGAATCGATATACCATTAGGACATTTACCTCTTGCGTGTATAGGTCAGATGACCTGCCCTACATCCTCACCTACACCACCACCACCTGCCAAAACTGTTTAAAAGAGAAAGGAGGGCGGTAGTGTTACCCGGATGGGATATGTTATTTGGCTCCAGAGATTTCATGTGTCTCCTACCCTTTCCCATTATATCACCTGATACTTGTAAGTGGTGGGATGACCAGGGACAGTGATTTTCCGTGATAGTGGAAAAGGGATGGAATTTCCAGAAATGACAACTTGAAACGGAAAGTGAGTTTTCAAATGGAAAATCATGGAAAACTCTGTTTTTGTCCACATTTTCACTTTCTGAAAGAAGAAAAAAATACGAAATTCATAACAGAAACTAGAAAAGTTGACAAAAAAGCACAGAAACAGCAGCAAAATTGTGTACATAATATTTATGTAAACAGAATTGCCATTTTCATGTAAAGTCTATGGCAAAACGGAATTTCCATTTTCCAGGCGAGTTGAAATGGAATTATCGATTTTTTTAAATGGAAAAGGCCTTTTTTCAAACAGAAAATCACTGTCCCCAGATGACATTTACATGTATGGTATGTACCATATTACAAAACTGAATTCGTTTTGTACTTGGAAAACATTTATTTCGCTAAACGGTAAACCTTCGAAAATGGTGAACATCAATTTCTAGCTGCATTCAGAGAGGGCAGAACAGTAAGGAGAATACTCTGAAAGTTTGAACAAATTTTTCTGAACCGCTAAACCATGCAAAAGCTATGAAATTTTAACATTTCACTCAGTGCTTATTACATTATTAATTCTTAAATTGGTAACTTAAAATATTAACTTTCATGTGTCTATTTCATTTGGGTGGTTGCATTTAATTCAAACCATGATGGATTTTTAGTATGTTTTTGAGTCTTAACTTGTTGCCCAGCAGTTTCGAGAAAAAAATTCTCCCTGCCCAGCACTGATTCACAGTCAACAACAGATGGATAGAATGTTTTTGTTTATTTGCTTCAAGGTCACTTATTTGCTTTTTGATGATCAACAATTTGCAAGGAAAAGTGTTATGATCTTCCCCGAGGGTCACTTTATTCCAGAGCAGAAGGATGTAGGTACTAATCAACAGTAGATGACCATGCCACAGCAAGATCTTTAAATCCACATTACAACAAAATCTTGGCTTGACCCTGAAGTAAACAAGCCAGGCTTGGTTCAGGAAACTTGCATCCAGAAGAACTTGGTTTTACGGCCTATTGTGTCATTTTCTTTTCTCATTCATTCTTTGTGGTGTGTTAACCTTCCGCGATTGGCTCATTGTTTACCCACGCTGCCCTGGGAGAATGGACCGGTTGGCCCTCTCGTTGCCGTGATGATGTCATCCTGTCAATAGCAGGACTTGTTTGTTTGTGCTTGCAGCAAAATAATCAGATTTAATAATGAGGATCCTTGAGATCAGCTGATAGGGTTGGCACATGTGCAACGAACAAAAGTTATGGATTATGATATTGTGAAATTGCATGCATGTGGCTGTACATGTGCTAGGTGTATTTGCACACACTTGAATGTTTCATAAACTTGCATTGTTCAGTTATCAAAGGTAAATGATGTGGTAAGGGGTTAGTCTTCAACTTGGGGTAAAACTATTCTAGAATCAAGTAAACTGTGCAAAGATTCTAGTATGAACATTTTGTAGTCAAAAGTTGACTAATTTTGAAATAACTTCTATAAGTATATGCCTTGTGACAGACAAATTTGGTGTGTAGCTTTCTATGGGATTAATTTCTCTTGGGGCATGAGAGAAATAAAGTGTTTTTATGTTAATGCTTGATTCTTCTCAAGTAAACAAATGTAAGACAAATCCTTCCAGCCAAGAAATACACTCCAGCTGGTGTATAGACTGGGTATATTATTCAACCAGTTTGGTCATTGAGGCATTTTTTTTTCTTCCAATCATGTCACTGTCCTGTAAGATGAAGTAACCATTTGAGTGGGTGAAAAAGTGGTGACTTAAATTTTGGTGGTTTCATTTCAATATTATCAAAATGACTACTTTGTCATCAACTATTATTGTTAGACAAGTTTATCTCTATGCAACTTCTAGCAGTGATAATTTTCTCCATGTTTTTTGAATTAGTATAAAGTGTTGTACAGCACTAGAGCTGCATTATGGTAATATCTTTGTATCTATCGATAGATCGATCTACCTATCTATCTATCTGTATATCTATCTGTCTATCTATTTCTATTTCTCTGTCTATCTCTCTGTCTATCTATCCATCTATCTATCTATCTATCTATCTATCTATCTATCTATCCACTGCCTTTTCATATATTCCATACATCAGCACCTTTGTGTACATGTCAGTCTGCTGGTGTGGAGGCATACCCATAGGCTGCATGTGCCAAACTGCTCTTGTTATCTATTCATCAATCTATCCATCTATCTATTCATCTTTTCATCTATTAATCAGTTTATCTATTTATTCATCCGTCCATCCATCTATCTAATTTCCAACCACCTATCCATATATCTCTAACTCTTATCCTTCAAGATTCAGCTATATCACCAGCACTTTGTCTGTAGTATAGTTGTTATTCATCATTCAATCCTCCTTTTGACAACTCAAAACAATGTCTAAATATGTCCCACAAATACAATGAATTTAATCGTACACATCTGCATTAAACCTCGTTTGATCATTGCATTTATGGTGAATCAAGGTTGTGTGGATATTTGTGTGTTTTGACATCTTTTCATCCTTGTCCAATGAAGCATTCCCATCTTGTATATTGTATTCAAATTTCCGATTTATTTTGTAGTTTATTTTCTTCTCTATATGATTATATTCTAGCCTATTCAATTTCTCCACTTTTTGTTAGAAAAGCTATTGCTATAAATTGTTTGTGGTGTACAATTGATGAACTTCGGCCTGTTTATTTCGTGACTTGTTTTCATAAAACAACATCTGGATGATATAATTGTATTTGAGAAATAGTACCTGTAATATGAATTGGAAATATTGTTCTGTACATAACAAAAGACTACAATATGTGAAGGGGGAGGGTGAAGGTTTAAAGGGGTAATCTCTTTTCCCCCATGCATTGTTTTGCAGTGTTGTAATCGAGTCTGAACTCCAGTCAAATCAGGGTTATGTCCCTTCATGTAAAATGGAAGGCAAGGTCTTATTTATCTGCAGACTTGGACTTGGTATTTGTGGACTTGACTCCATCACTGGTGTTTTGTCCCATTTCTTTGCTATATATGTTACTTGTCAGCTGTGAGGTGTTCCGTAGAGATACAGGTTACTTTTATCCTTAATCTGTTTTTTTATTCGGTCTTAATCTGAGAGATGACAGCCCCTTTTTTCACGAGGGGTATATGCCCAATTTCTATGCATAAAATCTTTTTGGTTGATCTCTATTAAACAAAATACATTAAGCTATTTGTGACGGCAGGCTTCTTTTATACACACTGAAAAACTCTATACAGTTTTTATGTGTACAAAATTGGATTTTGAACCTCATAAACTAAATTTCAAGAATATTTCAAAGGAAATAAGCTGCATTAACTAAATACTGCATTTTTTGTACGTCTATGTAGTGTAGTATTTACTTATTTCTCACGTGTACATAAATATAAGACCTGGTAAGGTATATAAGTACATGTATTTACCCGTTTAGCTTTTGTTATGGAATCCGAAAGTGCCATGTGTTAACTCTTTGGGAGTTACAGAATCTCATGGGCAACAGGTTAAAAGAAAGATCTCTTTGTGAAAGATTCATCTCTGTGGTATTTTAATAGCTCTAGCTAGCATTTCAATTGTCTTTTTATTGAACTTATTCTGTATATTTTTATGAATTGTTTCTGAGTTATATTTTTCGTGACTTGTAAGTGAGTTGTTTCTGACCATCTCTCTTGAAATCCAGATTGCACAGATGAAGAAACGGGAGCGCCTGCGATCCGGTGAGAGTCCGGCTGACATCGAGAGGGACTATGAACCAGACCAAGAGCTCCTCCAGCGAGAGAGACGGGTCCTGGAAGATGAGGAGAACACCGAAGAGGTTACAGGCATCGACATCTCAGTCATACAGTCCGATGATGAGGAACAACAAGCACCGGTGGTCGTGGCGAGGAAAGAGAGCACTGTTTGATCGGGATCAGATGTTGGAACATCGCTTCAGGTTTCTAACAAACGAAAGGAAACACTCTGTAATTCAGGATTAGATAGCTGGACATCACCTCAATCTTTTGACAAAGGAAAGAAAGCATTGTTTGAATCAGAATTAGATAGCTGGGTATCACCTCAGTTCTTTGACAAAGCTAAGGAAACAGGATTAGAAGTGTGAGCATCATTTCAATTTTCGAACAATGAAAAGGAAATACCGCTTAATTCAGGAGTAGATAGCTGAGCATCACTTCAAGTTTGCAACAAAGGGAGGAAAGCACAATTAGATGTGTGATCATCTCTACAATTTTCTGAAAAAAAAGAAAGTAAGCGAGGTTAAATTCAGAATTAGATATGTGAGCATCACTTCAGTATTCTGACAATGAAAAGGAAATATTGCTTAATTCAGGAGTAGATAGCTGAGCATCACTTCATGTTTTCAATCAAAAGGTAAAAAGCACGATTAAATGTCTGACCATCGCTTCAATTTTGTGTCAAAGAAAAGGAAGCACTGTTTAATTCAGAAATAGATAACTGAGCATCTCCTCAGTTTTCTTACAAAGCTAAGGAAACAGGATTAGATGAGCAAGCATCATTTCAGTTTTCTGACAAAGAAAAGATAAGACTTCTTAATTCAGGAGTAGAAATCTGAACATCACTTCATGTTTTCAATCGAAGGGAGGAAAGCACAATTAGATGTCTGAGCATCTTTTAAATTTTCTGACAAGGAAAAAACAATTAGATGTCTGAGCATCACTTTTTTAACAAAGGGGATAAAGCACAATTAGATGTCTGAGTATCACATCATTTTTTACAAAGGGATAAAGCACGTTAGATGTCCAGGCATCACTTCAGTTTTTTGACAAGAGGAAGAAAGCACAGATAGATGACTGACCATCTCTTCAGTTTATTAACACTAACAGATTTTCCTGTATTTGTAAATTAGTTGAAAGACATCATTATTTGCTACTGATTATGGCAAGGAAAGAGTGATTATCATGACTATATAGCCTGTCTTTGTAAGAAAACTGAAGTGCTTGGTTCCTTGCTGGAAGTTGTTATGAATTAAGAAAGCACCATTTGATAAAAATTTGTAGATTTGCTGAGCATCATTTCAGTTTTTTGTCAAAGAGAGAAAAAAAATACAGTGTTTTGATTCAGGATTAGATGCCAATCCATGGTTCAGTTTTTTGACACAAATAGAGTTTCCTGTCTTTTATAAGAAATAATGAAAGACAATATTACTTGCAGGTATTTGTGGCAAAGAAAAAACCCCAGCTCCATTAGATCAGGATTAGATGTCTGAGCATCAATTTTGTTCTCTGACACAAACAGATATAGCTGAAGGATACCATTGAAACCCTGATGAAGGTGTGTACTTTCACAGCAAGAAATGTCTTTGTCTGTTTTTCTGCGGAAATATGGTGGATATGCTGGGAAAGGAATTTTGTGGCACGTCAGCTTGCACATCGCCAATGTACAAATATGCAGGAAGGGAGATATTTTTGGCTGTGTGTGTTACATGGAGGACATTCACATCTGAAATGGTACAAAAATTCATGTTGATGTTGGTTTCAGCTTGATGCGATTTTCATCATGGAATTGATACTTGAATGATTCATGAAACTGATGAAAGTGATTTGAAAAAAAAATGACAATGTTTTATTCGACATTTAGATTCGCAAAGACTGTTGTTGTTGGGGGATGTTGGAATTGCAATTTGAGATGTAGTGTAGTGAAAATGCAATGCATGCTGCTGGAGATACCTGTATATCCAGGGATGATGAAAGAAACTATGAAGTCTTCAAATGCGATATGACCAGGCATCCTTTATGGATATCACAGACTTGTACTTCAAGACAATCAAGTTGATTCTCTGAATGCTTTCAAAGGATGCCTTTTCCTATCGTAATAGTAGGTTCTAGTGTTGCACGACTTCAGCATTTTAGAGAGTCGACTAGTCGTCCACCAATAGTCGCGACTCCGACTATTAGTCGACTATCGGTGTTCATCGTCTTAGTGTGTTCAAGATTGGTGGTGTGGGGTGCATGGGTGTCGCAGTCGGAGTCGCAGTGAGTGTAACGTATACAGCAACACATGTATGATAGCATTGTACGATTATAGGCTGATCCAAGTACATTTTGGCAGTTCTGTTTGATGATAGATTATGGCCGATTCACAATGAAAAACGTAAAGGAAAAGAATAAAGAGTCAAAAGATCAAGCAGCCGTACACATACACAATGCCATCATTTGCCATGACACAATGATTGGTAGTTCTGTTCAATTTTTACGTCTTTTGACTCAGTTTTTAATACAAATTAACATGCCTAAAAAGTTGACTATTGCGTTCCGATAGTCAGAGTCGCGACTCTGTGTAGGCAGTCGCGACTACGACTTTTCGCGACTTAGTCGTGCAACACTAGTAGGTTCGACGCATGTAGAGTTAAATTTGAGACAATATAAAGTTTGAAATGTAATATAAGTGGTCGATGCTGAGTAACCAGCTGATAAAACTGACAGAGGGATGCCCGTGCCATTGTAAGAGCTGGTCAAATGTTTCCGGATGCCACTTGGATGAAACGTGCTGCACCAATCCAAAGTCATACCCAGAGGCCTCCTCGTTCCAAAACAGGTTGCCTGGTATCTGATATATATAAGATATATATTTATTTTAAAGACAAATATGTGTATAGAATATTTTGTACAGCGATGCAACCGCTTTAACTCTTGTACAGGGTTCATCCCCCATGGATGCCACATTTCATCGATACTCGTAAAACAGATGACTTCGATATCACGGATGGAGATATTGATAAAAAGTGTTCATATTGAATGGATTGGTGTAGCAATTATGAAGAGTAATAATTACAAAGATGGATCATGATACAATTTTAACTAAGTGAATGTCTTCCTGCATTGGATGAATGACCAGTAATGAAAAAAAGGTTTGTAATATGACATGTGTATTTCCATCCTTAAGTTGATGGGAGTAAATGTCCAAAATGGACTCATTGAAATCATAACAGTAACAGGAATATACATGTATAGTTCAGTAAATGCTGTATGTATTTAATGGTACGCTGTATGTTTTTGCTTTATTTTTGAAGCAAATTAAGTGACTTGAATGATTTTTAGGGACAATGTGAAAGATATTTTCATTTGTCAAATATCTCATGTCTTGCCTGTGACATTTCTGTAAGAATCGAGGCGTCTGTGAACAAAACCAAACCCTCCAAAGTACATGTTGATCTAAGATAAACAAAAAGACACTTCTTTTCTTGTATATTTTCGTAAAGTAGCATAATTATTATTTAAAAACATTTAAGTTGTATGTATATTTCTTTCTAATTGCAGATAGAGATGTTGCTTTGTTGTATTGTGTCCTTGATGGGTTTAAGTAAAGACAAACAACCTTTGACCAAATAAATTTGAAAACGAACATCTACCAAACTTGAGGGGGGGGGGAGAGAGAGATGTTACAATGACAAACACAGAGATGCCTTCTACATCACATGAGAAGTCAAATGAAGTCAGTATTACAAATAGTCAAAGCCCAAGGTATAAGACAATTTGTGAAGTTGTGCCACCACCAGTAGTGTGTGTGTGTGTCTGTGTGTCTGTGTGTCTGTGTGTCTGTGTATTTTGTATCTTATGGTTGATTGTTTGCATATTGCATTCAAAACAGCTTTTACAGAGGTAATCCAAGGTTATTTAAGTCCTGTAATCTCATCAAGGAAGCCAGGAGAGGAGAGAGATTTTGCTCCTTCTGAAATTTCTTTGTTCAGGACTGTGCATTTTAGTGGGTATCTATGTCTCAGAATTGTAACTGAGTAAAGCAGCAAAGACAATATTTATTCATGGGTTAGAGGTGTTTGGAACATATGATATAGCTTCCAGTTCTTGATCTTAGTTTCAAGGTTGTTATGTTGTCCTTACCTTGCTTCGAGTACAAACTTTTACACATTTACACAATAAATCAAGGTTGTTCTGACTTGCTTCTTCAACAAACTCCATAAGATTTCATTGACGAACACCTTACCATTTAATCTTACCCTTGAACAATAAGCCACTTCATAGTTACAACTTGTGCAGTGCAGAGCAAAGGTCATTTGTACAAAGTAATTTGTGCATGTGCAGAACAAAGCACAAAGCTTTCATACGAGGACATCTGGAAAACTGGATACCTCAACATGAAAGTTGGTGTAAAAGCACGTACGTACAAGATGCTTATTTAGAGATGTACAAGTGAAGGTTTTCTCAATAGAATGTAATAAAATCAATTAATTTGGCCCTTAACTTTACAAATGGTTGCTTTCAGATGCCTTTCAAGACGAGATATCCAGTTGTCAAAGATACTGGTATATGGTATTGGGTTGAAATTTTATTTGTTCCATGTACAACTTATTGATTTACAATGTTATTCCATATAGCAATGGCTGAAAAGGGACAAAAGTTAGGGGTTGTGAAAAAACATGAAATTCTTACAAGATGTCTCTTACATATCATTTATCCAAGTATGTTCGTTATTTTACAAAGTTCTTAAATTATTTTAAATTATCTGTTTTCATATTATTTTTCTTTTTTGGTATAGTTTCTTATCAAACATTTTTGTGATTTCTACCACCACAGTGGTGATGTTGCTTTGCCAGTGATTAAAGGCAGGAATCCCAGTTGCACCCCACCTGCAACACAGCAAAACATCACTCATGCCCTTAGACTATTTATGAAGGACATGTCCGTGAAATCTGAAGATCAGAAATTAGCTAGAATTTGGCAAATGTCCAAAGAACCAATTGCCATTTAGTGCATGTTCTATGCAATGAAGTTTTGTTCCTGGGAGAGAAGGAACAAAACTTCATATCAAAGTTAAACGGTCACCATATTTCCACTAACACTGAGTTTCTAGGCAAATTCTAGCTGCTTTACTTTGCTAAAGGTTTTTAGGTGTTATTTTCTTCTTCATACCAGTGTATTTATGCTATGTTAATTTTTAGGTGGATCCTTGATTAGGGGAAAAGTCTGGTTCTGTCTAGAATTGGAGTCAGTTATCATAAGGTCTTTTTTCAAGGACTTTAAGGTTAACAGTATTGTTTGCTGTAGGGACGATTTATCTTTCCTCATGTTTGTTATTGACACACACTTGTCTGTTTGTTAACTCCTTGATAACCAGAACAAAATGGTACCATCTCATTGCACCAAACAGGTTTAAACAATGCGTGTGTATAGAGAGTCATGTGAAAGAGAATGGTCATAATTGCTTAGACATCTGTGTCACTCATGATTCATAACAGTGCTAACATTTTTTTTTTCAACTAGACTGGATCAAACCAGAATTTCTTACTGATTGTGAGTGCTATGTCATGGTATACATTAATTCCAATTGTTAAAGTGTCAGACAAAAAAAGATTGTTATTCCCTTGTGGTTGGGTCAGGAAATGTGTGTGTGTGTTCAGTATGTGTGTGTCTGTGTGTTTGTATGCATGTGTGTCTGTGTGTGTGTGTGTGTGTGTGTGTGTGTGTGTGTGTGTGTGTGTGTGTGTGTGTGTGTGTGTGTGTGTGTGTAGTGTGTCGTGTGTGTGTGTGTGTGTGTGTGTGTGTTAGTTATTGTGTGTCTGTGTCTGTGTGCACTCATTACTGTATGTATCTGTTTGCGTCTGTAGTCTTTTTACCGTACCCATTTATTTTAAACCGACTCCCCAAAAGTTAATAAAATAAGAAGAAATGAAAAATTTTAGTTCCAGTGAAAATCAGAATTTTCAAGTTACAGTCACTCAGAAAAAAAAACTGTTAAATAAACATGTTTCTATAAAAGTGTAATGTATGTGTTTTTGTTTTCTCCTCACTGCAAACAACTCACAGTCTGAATCACAGACTAATGCTGGACAGGTGTTTTGTAAATTTGTCTTTGTGGTAGGAAGATTAACAGATATACCCCAGGAGTGTTGATAGCATTTGTGGTTTCTGTGGCTTTTGTGGTTTGGGGGGTTTACCCACCTTCTTTATTATGGACAACTCTACTTTGACCTTGAATACCCCAGAATTTGACACTTCGTGTTCAGTGGTAATTGTTTCATTGCATCCTAACAGAAAATT
>JZLH01S0463585.1:0-26513 GCA_001188425.1 Eucidaris tribuloides | reverse complement strand
CCCCCTCCCACACCCTCCCTCCCCCGCTCAGTTGATTCGCTCTCTGGCAAGTATATCTACTAAATCTCCAGTAAAAATGTATTTACCATGCCTAGAATAAACGTTTTTGCTATGCATATTTTCAAAAAGTTCCTGTGAGGAGGGATACCACCCTCGCATAGTATGTACGTCTGTACGTACATCTGTACGTCTTTTAAAACCCGACTTCACAATCCCCAATTATCTTTATAAAATGTACCTTTAAAATATGTATTAACCATGCCTAGAATCACGTCTTTTCTATGCGTATTTTCAAAAGGTTCCTACCGTGGGAGGGGGTTTCCCCTCCCACACCCCCCGTTCGGTCGCTAAGCTCCCTCGCATATTTCCGTCAAGCCCTATAGTAGACCCCCTAAAATGTCTGCTCTAGAACCGCGCCTGCCCCACAAACCCCCCCCCCTCGGTCGCTTCGCTCCCTCGCCGAGGATCTCACGCTGTCACATAAATGTGCCCCCATCGAGATTTTGCCCCTCCAAAACTAAAAGTGTTCCGGCGCGCCTGTTCGATATTATCAAAATATCGCACACCACTACAGTGAGCCCTGTCGACCGTCAATTCAAAAATCCATGACTGGCACATAGTTTTCTGCGTTAAGTTTGGTATGTTTGCTCATTAAAAGTGACAAATCTGCAGACTGTATTTCAAGATATCTGACTCTTCTCTGTCCATACACTTAACTATAATCCTTCATTTAAATCATTAAATAATGTGCATTTTATGTCGTACGTTGGGCAGAAAGCAAAGAAAAAATTCCTTGAGAGTGACTCAATCAAAATTGAGCTTGTTTTTGAGTGTCTCGTCGATGTCTCGACTCGGGACATATTCCGCCGAGACGAGACCGAACGCAGACAATTAGCGTCCGTCCCAGACCGAACGAGACACAAAGACCAAAAACTCTGTCTGCAAGACATGTCCTCGAGACGCGAACACGTCTCGACAAACCCAACACTGTGTTCGACTGACTTTCAGGACGATAATACAGCATATTCACTAGTTGGAGTTTCTTATGAACGGGTGAAGTCTACTGGACCCCCGTCATCTACGAGCAGCAACACTGTCTCATACACTTATAGGCAAACATAGATGTGAATTATCACCATGTGTCATCACGTGGAGGACTGACGTTTGATCTCTATGACCGGCCACAGTGGTACAACGACGGGATATCTAGCCGATGTCAGCAATTTCAGGTATGGTGAAACGAAAAATAAAGATTTTTTAAAGATCCAACAACCGTAATATTATGGAACTGATTAGCACGCTTTAGGAGAGTGAAAAGATCATAACAAACGCAAACATTTTGGAGACGCTTTCAGTTTAGCCAACCGCATGAAAAATCTCAAATTACAAATTAAGGCAACATACTTGCGAAATGTATAAATTTAAAACCCATCCTTTGTATAATTAAAGTTGATAAGCATATGTTCTAGCAACACAGTGGAAGAAAATAAATGACTCTGCAATAAACGCTTTTTTTTTTTTTTAGCTTAACAAGTATTCATTGAAACGTGAAATTGTATTAATTAATTTCACAGCTTCCTGATTAAGTCACATTTATGCCCGACAAAAAGAAATCTAACTAGAGTTACTCTAATAAGATATATCAAAATACCCCCGCCTTTTTTTAATTTTATGTCACGTCTTGTGAGTACTACTGGACACAAAACACATCCAGGTTATGTACGTGTGTGTCATCAGGTTACAGTAAATCGATAACATTTGTATCCCTGGGTTAGCTCCTGTAATGTTGTAAACACATTCAATACTTACAAATCAATTACTAATGATTGTGAAACATACTATTTATTTCTGTCGGGCAACATAATCGATTATTCATTATGACTGTTAATTCATTAACAGAAAACAGTTATAATGGCACTATTTCACAAACACATGCTTTTCCATATTTCTCACAGATGCTCAGATTTGGGAACCCACCGATGTGGTGTCTTCGTGCGGCGGCAGCATTGTATTGGACAGCTCTGTTCGCAGTCTTACAGTGACAACACCCCACTATCCTAATTTCGACGGAGCCTACTATGGGTGCACGTGGTATGTAAGGAGCCCGTCAGATACTACTATTCAGGTTCGTATCACTGACATCGACCTGCGTGGTTCAGCATACGTAAATGTACACGATGGTAATGATTGGACAGGCCGAAGGAGAGGGACGTCCTTACCAAGTCCCGTGTCTTCTACCAGTAACGCCGCGACCATAGCCTACGATTCATATTGGCAGACGTCTGGACGTGGAGCAAAGTTTGTCGTGAATGCCATATACGGAGGTTTGTACCATGGGACACGATGTTGTTCTTATTATATTTTGTGTTCCCTAAGTCGTAGTAAGTTACGCATAACCGTGTTATTTGTACTATCATTTGCTGATAAATTAATGGAACCAATGATTGTGCGTTCATGATAATAAGTGTATGTAAAAACTGCCGGTCTATAATGTAGGTACGGTTTTTGTCATCTTCATTTTATTTAATTCATTCACAGTTGACAAACCTAAAGTTGTCTCATTCTTCCTGGTTTCATTTTAATATATAATAAAGAAACAACAGAACATCAACACATAAATTATGAAGTCCTATTCGAAATATGATTTTCATTGCATTGTATTCAGTCATATCCATTTGACCTCCAATGAAATATTCCGAAAACCATGCTCCATTGCACGGTATATGAACAAACATTACAATAAATAATAGCTATATTGTTTTAATCAAGATTTAAATAAATTATTAAACTCAAAATTATCAATTATTTTATGTTATTATTTTTGGCAATAAGCTTTTAAATTATTTTAAACCAATTTCAATCAACTAAACTAAGTATGATATAAAGTATACACGTAATTAGCGATGAATTAGTTAATGTTAAATGTTCCTATAAAAGAACGTAATTTTTAAGAAAATGAAAAAAAAATGGCAAAACGGCTGCGGCTGGTATTAGAGGTTAATAATCTAATTTCATCACATTTATCCTTTGAATAGGTTTGCCGATTGATTACAATTCTATCAAAAGTGCTAAAAACAAAAAAAATAAAAAGCAAAGGTATTAAGTTCAAATAATCGAGGTCGGGGACACGTCCCCCACCCCTCCCCCCCGGGATCGCCGCCCATGAACATAATTCACGACTTTAAGCATGCCTAGCATTCCATTATAACTGTTTCAATTGTGATTACAGGTACCGAGTATCCCTACAAAATAATAAATGAAATAAAATGTATAGAACAATCATTACGGATACAATTTTGTTTCACCATATTTTATATATCAAATATTACATGGTTCTCTGTTTAGTGTTCAGAACTCAGAAGAATGCACTTCCACCATCAAAGACAGAACTATCGATACACAAGGAAACTATTGAAGTAAGTCCTACTCATTCTAACAATAATCCCTTGAACATATATTAAAGTTGATATTCATAGGAAATAAAATCCAGTAAATTTAGCTGACTTATAGTATAATTAAATGAGTTATTTAAACATTTCATGCGGCTAACATGCCATGAAATTGTGTCAGCTTCGGGTTTTATGAAAATAAAAATGCGATAAATTGACACTCTCCCAACTCCGAAACCGGCTACAGAAAAGGGCCTTTTTGTGTGACGTCACACCCGGGTATTGCTGCAACTAGCTCGCGCGACGAACTGCGTTTAACGCACAACGTTCGTAAAGTCTTTGTCAGCTCCATACTCTCTAAATGGCTTAATATTGCCTGAATTGTCAATATCTGACATAAATTTTGTCCTCGCTCGTGCTGAAACATATCCTGATGTCATCATTTATGCCATTATTGGCACAGAAATTGGGACAATCTCCGAAAAAAAACATCGTTTTTAACTCGCTGTGTGTGCGAGATCTGTGTACGGTCTTTCCCGGTGCATGGTGTACGGTTCCTGTCTTGAACGTTGTGCCACAATGCATGACCATGCATCGGTCTCCCGATGGTTTATTTCGTCCATTTTGTTTGGATGGTCCTCCATCTTCAGCCATAGTGATCTCAAACCGATAAATGTTCCAGAGAATAGACGGTTATTTCTATCAAACTGCACGTATAAGTTAAATTTAACTATTTTTGTTTTGGCTTTGTTGGACTGCGTATCTCACGATCTGCATAACCTCTCTCTCGCGCAGGTAATGTAAACCCGCCAGGGCAGCTAGCGATCAGATTAGATAGAACCAGAACCAGGCCTGCGCGTCTGGCCAAGCCGCTGGTGGCGAGCCCATACGCAGCAGCCGAGCAGCTATCTCCAGCTGCCAAAGAGCCGCATTACCGCTCCAACCGCATTACCCGCGTATGAATCGTAACCCCGGCAGAATCGCCTCGACCTTATTCCAACTCGTCTAGAAATTGATACGAAGTTTCTATTCTTTTATTATATGTTATTCATAATGATTTACTTAATGCATGTAATTAATACCCACTACCTTTTTCCATGGTGGAAAGAGGTAAAGTCTCCGTCTGTCAAAAGTGCAAATCGCCGACCGACTGGAAACACCGACCTCCCAGAACAGCGCAATATTACACAGCCGGTAGCACCTTGGAGGTCGGTCCTTTTACCCTTTACTTTTCAGCGTTTTACTCACAAACAGGACATTTCTTAGAATATTAAAATGGAGATAATGAGATGTAAAATGCAAACGATGTTATATTAGGCCTATATTTCATTTACATAAGGGCAAAGAAGTTAAATAACAAAAGTTCAGGGTTGTCTTTCCAGCTAATATGTGTGTAGCTATGTACCCGGAAGTTGCCCGCAAGTCCACGAACCCTTCTGTGACGTCACAGCTAAAGGCCGTTTTCAGACAGCGAACGAGCAAATTCGGCCCTGAGAGTAGGGTGATGTTTTCACTCTAATTTCGCTTTTATGGAAGAGTAATATTGCTTAAATGACATTCAAGCTCATTGTATGGCTTATAAGCTATCTGTAGATATGTATATCATCGTTTTTCTATAAATGTCTCCTTTAAGTATATTACTTGTCATTGTCTTTAATACTTAGTTTTTGGATTTAGAAGTTGCAAACCAGCTCCGGGTTCTGTTTGTTGTGATAACTGATGGGAACAAAATATATTCCTCTGAAACTAAATCAAACGAATAATGATGATACATGTATTTCTTTAATATCAACATTTTGTTGGTACATAATTCTTTATGTCTGCCTGGGCTTTGCTTGACTTTATTCTGTACTTGCGGTATGTATTAACTCAATTAAATAATTTGCATATAACTGTGCACGTATGTTAATGTACATCACGATTTTTTTACGGTGATATACATAGAGAAGAATGAATTCACTTCGAATCAAGGGGAAATACTTTTCAATAAAGGTCTAAACGATGCATCTTACCATGAAAAAGATTTAAAAAAAGTGTTAGTATTTGACAGCTTTTTCAGTTAGACCTGTATCAAAAGAGAATCAAATATAAACCAAACACTCCAAAATTGACCATATTACAATTACAACCCATATTGACAACTGATTATATCATGTATCTGGTTTCTCCTTCCTTGTAAACATGTATTATGTCTGAAACCCAAACCATGTACATTATCATGAGAAATAACTTGTCATTATTTTCGTGAGATCACTTTGGAACCAATTGCTACTAGCAGAACACATCCACACTCCAATTAAAAAATATCAGTATCATTTCTTTGCGACATACTTGTTTATTGTGGTTATGGCATTCTTAAGATTGATATGTATTATAACCAGTAACAATACAGATCTATTGTAATCAACTAATATCATTGGAACGGGTCATTGCCATGGGATGATTATAGGTTACCGTCAATACACCGAATTAAAATGGAAGATTAACACGTCGATATGTGGGTTGTCAATGTAATGGTCCTTCCTGAAAGCAGGTTCGACTGACATTGCGGGACGTACACACAGCAAGCAACGAAGGTCTTTACATCTATGACCATCCCTCATCTACCAGTGGCAGCTACATTGTCTCATATCTTAGTCGCAATATAGATGCAGATATGTCACCATTGGTTTCATCACGTGAAGCACTGACGTTCTGGCTTCATGATCAGAACAGTGGTACCAACGGACGTGGATTTCTTGCCGATGTCAGCATTTCAGGTAAGGTGAACGAACAATATTTAAGTTTTCAATCTGGCAGCTGTATATTATGAGAAACTGATTCATCACATTATTATAACCATATAACTTATGTAAGGAATATGAAAATGAGTATAACAAAACGTGGAAATAACCGGAGCCTTACCAAGCATGAAAAAGAAATTATCGTAAACTTAAGACAGATTCTTGCAAAATATATCAGTTCAGAAATTCCTTGCAATAGTTTCTAATTGGGTGGCAATATTTTGCATAACGTCTTAGAGAATCTTTCGTGATCACATAAATACATTGGCGATTGTATTAAGTTGTAAAATTTCGATTAGTTCGAACAATTCAATGAAAAGTTAAGTGCATTAATTTCATCTTCGATTGGAAATATTTATGCCATAGGAAGAATTATACAGATGTACCCAAGTAAGCCTATCGCCATTAATTCGTCTTCAATAAAGCCGTTTAAAGATTTTTTTAAGCAGGTTCCAAGTGTGTCAAAACATATTACCTTGATGTTTCTGTGTTAGCTTAGTCTAAGTCTTAGACTGCTCTTTAATTTACCCCAATCCCGAGCGTTGCGAGCTGCGAGCGTAGAGTCTAACTGTACTACAAGTATCTATACTGCATTAGGATTAGGATGAAAAAGAGAGCACAGTCTAAAACTTAGACTAGTGTTAGCTCTTGCTGTAAACATATTTAGTAATATAACACCGATTAGTTCTAACTGTTACAGGGAGAAGGCACCGGCAACTAACAGGCATAAGTTAAGAAAACATTTGAGTTCTTGCCAACCAATCAGATCGCACATACACATTGCTGAAACTGACCAAGCATGACCGATGCATGCCACCCGACGTGTGTTAGTCACGCCATAGTAATGTATGCACTCTTTGAATCGATAAGCTCCTCCCCCTATGGCTGTTTCTATCTTAAGATATCTTAAGATAAGGCTTGCAAAGAATAAAATAAACACAAATTAACTATTTATAGGGCCTTGCTGAGTGTGAGTGTCAACAGTAGCCCTTATTTAGGCTGTCTTTATCACCATATACCATAATTCTCACAATACTCTCAATGCCTTTTTATTCTTAACTTATGCCTGTTAGTTGCCGGTGCCTTCTCCCTTTAAACAAATATTTCTGTTGGGCAACATAATTGACGTACCGAATGTGTCGGTAAATACATAAATTGAAGAGAGCTAGAATTCAACAAATTCACATGTGCCTCCCTATATTTCACACAGACAATGGGCCATATGCAGAAAAAGTAGCAATTACTTGAAAGGAATTGCTTCAAGCACCAGCAATTGGCCCGGGGGGGGGGCAGTCAAACATAATGCTGTACACATGCGTGACCAAAAAAAAAACGCGTTTAAAGGGATGTTTTTTCAGTTTTAGACGCGGCCCGCGCGTGCACGCGTTAAGGGTATCAAAAACACCGATTTTCAACAAAAAGGGTGGTTTGAAAGACTGTTCAAACGCATTTAGGGTATTTTTTTCCGAAGTTTTTTTTGAAAGACTATAGTCAAACGTATTTAGGGTATGTTTGGAGGCTAAAATGTGTAAATGAAGCACGCGAAAAACCCGTTTAGGGGGTTATTTTGCACACAGAGAAAAACTTGTTTAGGGGGTGTCTGGAAATAATTTGGTCACGCATGTGTACAGCATTATGTTTGACTGACCCCCCCCCCCGGGGCAATTGGTTGTCACGTGAAATGAAACTCATGCAACAGGTGAAAGAAATTACTTAAAAAAGTATGCATCAAAAGAACCTTTTCCTTGTTCTGACAAGAATTTCCTTGGGTTTTTTCAAGCTCCTCAAAACCAGCTTGAGCGCTTTTGCTTAGTTATGACATTTGAGTTTAAAACATGTCCATGCTCGTATTTAGACCAAACCAAAGCTGCACAAAAGGAGAATAAATCAAGAAATACTTTTTCTGCTGTATCAAGAAAAAAATAGGGGGAAAATATTTCAGGAAGGGGATTAAAGATTTAAATCAATCCTGGAAGTACGTTGCGTCTTTCAAAATGTATTTATGTACGTTGACCGCGAATTGTGAAGATGGGAGGCATCTTCCCAAACGTATTCGACTCGTGCAAATCCGGCCTTTGTTGTTGTTTGCACCGCCGTGACGTTGCTATTGTATGGTTGTGGAAAATTGCAAGAAAACAGTTTAACACAAGCAAAATGTTATGCATAAGAAAAAAGCAATCGCCTGAAATCCATCTTTGGCTTGAAGGACGTTGGCAAGTGTTTTTTTATATACGGTCCGTTACTTTCATGTAAGCACAAAGGTTGGTTTCGTATAATGTATTAAAATATTACGCGTGAGAGGAAAAGCATTTCCTGTCATGGGAGTTACAAAAGATAACTTCACTAATGTATGCAAATTTACGGATGTTCTTTATGTGACCATCGAGGAACGATTCTACTGATATTTCTGGAGTGTATGATGGTTGGAATAAATTTGCATATTCTTGTTTTTGTCATACCAGGCAAACCGGCAAACCTTGGGCAAACTATCAGGTTGTCAAGAACAACCTTTGTTTCAAAATGTTTTTGCAGGCAAGCAAGAATCGTGCTTGCATGCAATTCCCAATTTTTATGCATATGGATTCAAGCAAAAGGCTAGAAAAAGCAATTACTATTTTTTATGCATACGGCCCAATCAGATTTGGGAACCAACAGATGTGGTGTCTTCATGTGGCGGCAGTATTGTATTGGACAGTTCTGTTCGCAGTCTAACATTGACAACACCCCACTATCCTAATCTCGACGGAGCCTTGTATTACTGCTACTGGTATGTAAGGAGCCCGTCGGGTACTACCATTCAGGTTCGTTTCACTGATTTCGATTTACGCGGTTCAGCATACGTACAAGTATTCAACGGCCCATCTACGTCGTCTCGGCCGTATACAACACACAGAGGGTCGACCTTGCCAAATCCCGTGTCATCCACCAGTAACGCCACGACCATCTCCTACGATTCACAATGGCAGACGTCAGGACGTGGTGCAAAGTTTGTCGTGAATGCAATATACGGAGGTTTGTACGATGGGACACAGCGCCATTCTCATTATATTAATTTTCAGGGAGTCATACTAAGTTAACCCCTTGGGCTCGATGCTTTACGGCACTGTTGTTCATTGAGAGACGATTCGGTTTGCACGTGGTTTACTTTGAAGGGAATATAAATCCATGTTTTCTTATACAATTCTTCACAGATTATTTATTTTCTTACTTTATATTTGTCAAAAACATGTATTTGGGGGGATAGATGCATTGAAAAATAAAACCCTACCGTTTATCCAGCGTTTGACCGAAATTTCTGTCATATGTTTTGGGCTTCTGTAGAAGCCTGTCGTCTCTGAGTGTGCAATGTACTGGGCTTCTGTATAAGCCCGTCGTCCCCAAGGGGTTAAGCGAATGTAATCTAACTTATGTATTCTACCAAACAAATGTGATGATTCGTGAGTTGTACAATTTTATACTATGTATTCTTGGTTTGGAGTGGTGTCTTAGGAGAATATTGAAATATTTTTAGTAAATTTTTATAATTGTTCGTCGTATAATTTTTTCCTGCACAGTTCTTAAAAAAATACGATAAATACAGGTTTTCAAAAATCAAAATAATAGTGGGCAATTCTTAACGCTATTTGCCATTTTAAAGCTAAGGATTTCTTCGATTATAATCTTATATAACTCGAACAATAATGTCTGGCGATTTGTTGCTTTATTTTGCATTGTCAGACTTATGTCAAATATATGAATATGTAAATGCATGTAAAAATAAATAGATAAATAGGTAATCGCAAATAAGGAGACATACCATATAGATCTACAAATATTTGTATAAATAAATAAGTACATTTCGGGGTTTAAAGTCATCGGCTAACAATGACCACAGTTGAGCTTCGTAATCCTCCATGCTCCAAGTGTCTTTGATAAGGTCTGAAAATGATGCCCTGAAGAAAAAAAAATAATTCCAAATGACGATTTCGTGCTCTCAAAATTTTAAAACCAACCACCACTGATATTGACCAGATTTACCTGCCAATTTCCTCCCATACGCTTACTGTGTGCAGATCTAGGCTATTTTAATTCGGCGTCGAGGTATTCATTGTTTTTCATAATTACAGATAAGAACTACCTCCGTGCCACAACTATCTCAACCCCTTTACACCCCATATATTTACCACTGAAGATACCATTATACCTGGTATTCCTTTTCAAATTAACATGCATCATTGAAAAGTCAATGTCGTCTATCATTAGTGGTAAGACTTCATCAAATTCGTAGGATTATTTTGAAACAACTGTGTTTACAGTACACACAAAACCTAGTCTACAGTACGAAACAATTTGACATCATATTTTTACAACATACTGTAATTATTTTCTATGGCCGTAACATTTTCAAAGTTAATAATTGCTGTCAAGTATAATACAGATATGTTTTAATGAACGGGTATTGAGCAGTTTCAAAGGGAGCACTCTCAAAGCAAATCTCAGCAAATAAAATGGTGACCGTGTACAGTACATACGAACTATAAAAGTAAATATTATACAAGTCGATCATCCGGGGTGGGAAGGCAGTGCATATAAATGGCTCATCGAGAAAGCAGGTTCGAATAACAGTCGCGATTTTTACATCCATGACCTTCCTTCTGTTACCAGTAACCACTATAATATCTTAATCTTTCAAAGTAATAACAAGGAAAGGGGAAACCGATTGAAATTTAGTAGTTGCGTAAAGTTACATAGGCATTTTGAAGTAAGTCGACAGATATCGAGCGAGAAGTATTTGTAAGACACTATGGTTACATGGTCTAATTGGAGCCATTAAAATCAAATGCACGTTGACTAACTGTGGCCTGAATTTTGCCTGCATAGAAACGCAAATTAGCCAAGAAACTTCAAGTGCGTATATCCGCTGTTGATGGCATGCACAACGCGTTCAAGGAAGCAGGTTCGACTGACTTTGAAGGACGTACATACAGCACCATACATTAGCGGGAGTGGGAGATATGAAGAGGTTGTCACATATGACCACCAATTATCTACCAGCTGGGGCAGCTACGGTGTCTCAGGAATTCAAAGCAGCACTGATGTAAATATATCACCAGTGGTGTCTTCACGAGGAGCACTGACGTTGAAAGTTTTTGACAATAACAGTGGTGCCAACGGACGGGGGTTTCTTGCCGATGTCAGCATTTCAGGTAAGGTGAACGAACAGTAACTGAGATATAAATCTAGCAACCGCATATTATCAGAAATCCATATAGTTGATTATGGTAAGTATAGTACGTATTTAAGAAATATGACTACGAATATAACAAGACGCAAATATAGTGGTAGCCTTACCACGCATGATACAATTGAGGCGATACTTTTAACACATATCATATCAGCAATTCTTTGTAACATTTGAAATTTGTTATATTGTCCATACAGGTCTTGAAGAATCTTACATGATCAGCAAGTTACAGTGAAAGATCAACATCTACACAACAATAAAGATTAAAAAATATAAAGATTAAAAAATATTAAATTACTACGAGCAATTTAATGACAGGTGAATTGCTTCAACCAAGTCAGCTTCGAATAGCTATGCCAACAAGAAGTATTGTACAGAGTTACCTAAAAACGACTACCGGAACAAATTTCTCTGCACTGATCATATGGAGCCTTTTAACTGCTATTGTAATAATTAACAAACCAGGTTTTGTGTGTGTCACTAGGATACAGTATCTAGAAAATCATCGATGTCCCTGGGTTATCTCGTGTTGTAAAGATACATTTAGGATTACATCAGTTACTAATGGTTGTTAAACAACAATTATATTTCAGTTAGTCAACATAATCAAATCAATGAATGTGACAGTAAAACATTATTGGAAAAACATTACAATGATAATGATTCACAATCATATACCTTCTTATATTTCCATCAGACGCACAGATATGGCAACCAACAGATGTGGTGTCTTCGTGCGGCGGCAGTATTGTGTTGGACAGCTCTGTTCGCAGTCTGACATTGACAACACCCCACTATCCTAATCTCGACGGAGCCCGCTATAACTGCTATTGGTATGTACGGAGCCCGTCTGATACTACTATTCAGGTTCGTTTCATTGATTTCTACCTGAGCCGTTCAGCAAGTGTACTAGTCAATTGTACTGTGTGCTACAGGGTCAACCAAGCCAGATGATGTGGCTTATACCAGTAACGTCACCACCATCTGGTACTATTCAGATCGGCAGACGTCCGGACGTGGAGCAAAGTTTGTTGTGAATGCGATATAAACGGTACCATGAAAAACGATGTTGTTCTCACTACAGTGTGTCCCAGAAAAAAGGAAACCGAGATTGTTGAAGATATTTTTATATGTTAATAACAAATATGACAAAAAAAATCGTACATAGTTGGAAAGCATATATTCTCTTCTTTAATTTGATACCAGTCACAGAGATTTCCATTCACGCATGAGTGAGCAAAGACTATCAGAATGGACACGGGTATAAAATCATTTGCATGAGCAAATTTGAAATTAAAACTTTCATGCTTGAATGTATTCTGAGTATTTTCGACATTGAAGGGCATCATTGAAAAACTGATTTTATCTTCTTTCATATGATACCACATTTGTGAAAAATAAGCGTTGCATCAGTGAGAAAAGACAATTTGAAATGATGCTTGTTTTCAGAAATGTTCCAAAATGCATTCATTAACTCTGTTTTCTGGAACTGGCAGCCAGCAACCAAGAAATTACACTGCGAACATGATTCGGAGCCTATTGTTGTGTCCCGAGCAAGGTATTATGTGAAGTCAACCGTGCGTGAACGCATACTGTTCTGCTCGCTTCCAGTTCTCAAAATTTATTCATTTCAAAATTCACGCTAAAACAGGCATGTTTTAATTTTACTTGTTCTCCGGCATACATAATTCATTTTTTACGCCTGAGGTGTCATATAAAAGAGAAAATTCAGAATTTTTATATCATGCTTTTATTTTATTTTTTTAAACAATTACATTTACTACCATGAAAATGGACTCAAAGATGGAATATGCGCGTGCAAATGAAATTTTGGTAGCACCAATATCCATTGTTTTAGTTCAATTATGCGTGAACGATCAATAATAAGTCATGTATCAAATGAAAGAAGAGGAACAGAGCTTTACAATCATAACTAATTCATTGAAGAAAGTATTCATTATGAATTATGAATATTTTTGCTATGAAATCCGGTTTCCTTTTTTCTTTTTTTTATATAAATGAATGAAATCAATAATTTTACATTGTGCATTTATGATGTTGAGTTTGTGTAAACACTAGCAGCTCTTAATATTTGCACGGATTTTTTTTTTTCATTTTCACTGTATTACTCTCACTGACAATAAAATTATGTCAAGGTTTGATAAAGTTAAATCATTGGTATTTTGGCTCGTTTCATTTTAATACATGATAAAATAACAGCAAAGCATGGATAGATAATTAATATAGTACTATACGGAATGTGATTGTCATTGATTTTACTCATTCATATCCATTTGACCTTCAATGAAACTTATCACAAATTATAAACTGCATTCATATATTCTTGTTCATTGATTGGTTAAAAGATTGTCACATGATGAAAAATAAACACACTACCGTGAGAGTCTGTGAGAAAGTACTATTTACGGATCCGTAAATAGTAATTTAAAGCCATAAATAGTACTTCAAATCCGTAAAAAGTACTTCAAAGCCGTAAATAGTACTTCTGACGCAATATCGGAGAGATCTGATTTGCTCCACGATTTGTTCTATCTGTCGGCACTTAGCCAATCAGAGGGGAGCAAGGGCAAATGGGCAAGTGAATCTGGTCAACTTGAGTGTTTGTAGATTTTCATTCGTTTAAAGCACTAAATTATCACTTTAAAGTACAATTTTTTCAGGGCTTCATTTTGAGACCATATCAAAGACACTTAGAGCATGGAGGATTATGTAGCTCACATTTTTTTTAAACTGTGGTCAATATTAGCTTGGTGTTTTTTGAATAATGTTAAATTGATATCTAAGCTATATAGTAGTGTTAAAATAAACGTCCTAGAATACAAAAGGTTTTAAAGTTATGCTGCCAGTGGAAAGATATGCAGGAATAAAAAAAAAAAAACGCTCAAGTGGAGGATAGAATAACCTAGATCTACGCACTGTAAGTCTGGGGGAGGAAATGGGCATTATGAATCCGGTCAACGTAAGATTTTCAAATTTTTAAAGCGCATTATTTTGAAATGCAATTTTTCTCAGGGTTTCATTTTTTAAACCTGATTTTGAGTGCTTGTAGATTTTCTCGTTTTAAAGCACTAAATCTTGACCCAACTTTATATTAAAATCTAATAAGCCATTTGTGAGTAATCGCGGTAATAAGCCCAAAACAGACATTATTTGTTTGTGACGTCTGACCTTTGACTTTTTAACTCTGAAATCATACAAGTTCATTTATGCATTATAAAAGATACCTGTCCCAAGTTTCATTTAAATTCCCTAGCTGGTTTGGAGTTTTCGTGATAACGAGAACCGTCATGGATGGATGGATAGACGGACGACCTAGGCATTGACAGTAAGACCCACTTAGTCGCAGTTGTACAGCGACAGTGGAAAATTTGAATGAGAGTGGTATTGTGGTTGCAGCTCTGTATGACAAACATCCTAATTTGAATTTATCAGATCGTGGTGATGAATTGGTTCATATTTACGTACAACAACATTGTTTAATGAAATCAAGTGTACATAATACACGAATAATAATGATACCCTGCTTGTTCACAAAATACGAGAAAAATACAGTCTGGTGCTGTATCGTGGCACCAGACAATAGATTTTTCTTTTCTTTTTCGTGAAAAAATAGAGGGTAACGATTTTATCTTTGAAAATGTACATCTTCATGATTTCTGTACCATTGGCAACGTTACAATGAAAAAAAAATAATATTACAGAAACTTAAGTTGATTTTTTACGACTAATGCCAAATCTGTTGTGTACTTGCAAAAAGATCGAGCGCAATCGCATGCATTGGCACAGCTGTGATAACATCATCACGGAATATTAGAAATATTCAGGATAAATTAAGTGCTTGCGCACAAATATCAACAACAAGGGAGAATATAAAAAACACACAGCAATGAGTTGAATTACCTCATTCATTGAACACGGGAAATATTCAGTGGATGGTCTGAATTATGTGAGATGGTTTATTACATATTTATGGTACACAAGTAATTTTATCAAACACATGATTGACAAATGCGATTAAAGAATTCATAAGTACTAAAAGGTATTGTCGAATGTCAGCTTGAAAACAAAGATTCACCAGTTTGTTAGACACCATTACACATCAAGAATGTATTACAGGCTAGAATCAATGTATCATCAAACACTACTATACATGGGTACATTGTACATTTATATCTAAATCCATCGCGAATATTGTATATATGAAGAGTTTATTTCCAAAAGGGGCTAGATCCACTTTTCACCATTCTGAGAAAAATCATATTTTCTAATTTACCCATATTGCAATGTTTCTTGGTAAAACCAACTTGACACTAACAAGTACCCCACAATTTGAGTGTAAAACCACACTTAGAAAAAATCTTTGAGTTTTCAATTTTTACAAATATTTGCTTTTATTTTGTATTTTTTTTGGATCTACCCCCTTTTGGAAATAAACTAAATGGATGTACTCCATTTTGAAAGTGAAAGTCATTTTTAGTTGTCATTTTCACAACTTTTAGCTTGAATTTCACCTTCTCATCTGTATTATGTTATAGAGCTGCTAATGGATTTTGACAGAATAATGAAATTTGATAAAACATGGATGTATCCCCTTTTGGAAACAAACTCTAGTTTATTTCCAAAAGGGGGTAGATCCAATACCATTCTAAGAAAAATTAATTAATCAAATTAATCCACATTGCAAGGTTTCCGAGTAAAACCAACTTAGCCAAACAAAGAACCATATAATGCAAATGTGAAATCACACTTACAAAAAATATGTGACGTGTTATTTATTTTATTTGAATTTTCTTTATTTTTATGTAATGGATCTACCCCCTTTTGGAAATAAACTGAAATGGATCTACCCCCTTTTGGAAATAAAGTCATTTTTATTGCCCATTTTTTACCACTTTTTGGTGGGAATTTCAACCTTTTGTTTGTGTTATCTGATAGAGCTACTAAAATTGTGTAGATTGATAAAAAAAGTCACATTCGATGAAAAATGGATCTACCCCCTTTTGGAAATAAGCTCTTCATATATATATATTACCCCAAAACTTCACTCCACGTCTAAACACCTACCGAGCTGAATAGTAGTAGATGGTCGCAGCGTTCACGGGACTTGACAGGGTCGACTCTCTAGTTACTAGAAAACGAGAAGACGAAGAAGATGGGCCACTGTGTACTGCTACGTATGACGAACCACGTAAGTCAAAGTCAGTGAAGTGAACCTGGATCGCAGTACCCGACGGGCTGCTTACATACCACCAACAGGCATACCGAGCTCCATCGAGACGAGGAAAGTGGGGTGTTGTCAATTTGAAACTGCGATCAGAGGTATCCAGTACAATACTGCTGCCGCATGAAGACACTACATCGGTTGGTTCCCAAATTTGTGGGTCTGTTGAAAATGCGTGTAAGCATACATATACATAATGGAAATCTAGCTAGGTTATTCTTACTTTTCTCCGTTAATTTGGTACCAGTCATATTTTAGACGTCGATTATGTTGTCGGAACAAAAACTTTTCGCTGTCATTAGTTATCAATATTATTTTTATTTTGTATGTGCATGTTGTTTTATTATGTCTTTGTTCTTTAATGCGCGTATACGAAACATTTCTAGTAGATTTGAAACAAGAAACACAAATATTAAAGTTGATATATTTCGCAAAGATTGTTTCTCATGTCATAATTACAAATGTTTAGATAGATTGCCGTTCACTTTTTTTTTATTATTCCCTAAATGCCATATATATTACATATGTAATGTAGGTTACTAGGTGCTGCAATGTGCTTAATAAGTGTTTCGCACTCGTACGCTTGCTGTACTTGAAACTTGTTTACATTACCTGAAATGCTGACATCAGCAAGAAATCCCCGTCCGTTGGTACCACTGTTGTCATAAAGCTCAAACGTCAGTCCTCCACGTGATGACACCAGTGGTGATATATCTACATCTATGTTGCCTATAAGTTGCGAGACACCGTAGCTGTACCAATCGGTAGATGATGGATGATCATAGACGTTAACGCGTTCAAAATTACTCGAACTAATGTACGGTGCTGTATGTACGTCCCTCAAAATCAGAAGAACCTACTTCCCTGAACGCATTGTTGCATATCACTTACAGCGGATATACGTTCTTGGAGATTCTTGGCTGACTCGTATTTCTATGCAGGTAATTCAGGCAACATTCAGGCTAAATTTATTCAGCATGTATTTGAAGATTTTTACGACTAAAAATCGGCGACCTAACAGTGATGTTATACTCTTTGTTTGGAAGTGCATTTGCTATAATTTGTCATTAACCCCGAACTCTATGTGATAATCCTTGCATAATAAACCTGATAATTGTGCCGTCACGCAGTTGTGATTTCGATATCTTACTGTACCATGGTTAGAGATATCTAGTATTTTTGTTACTTTATTTAAAACGGAAAGAAATTCATCTGTTTATCTATACGCTTATATCGATAAATCTGAATCCATCGACATTATAAATTAATTGGATTATTTTGTTCAAATGAATATTTGATGCAAATAAGGTTCGTTGCATGTATGTTTTTTCCATTTTTTCCTCTGTTAGTATTTGTATCTTACCATGGTTTATCTACGTAACCCTCAGCATTACAAGAAACCCGCTGTATTACTGTTTTCATAATCAGCTATAATTATACATTTCTTTTAATCCGTGGATTCTCAATGTACATAAACAAAACGATATGCTCAAGCGGGGACATCCCTGGTTTGCATTGTTGATGATATTTCGCATGCATGACCTTTCCGGTTAATTCATGCTTACACCTCCCCCAGCATATCACGGATGTATATCTTTTGCGCTAAATTTCATTCGAGGTCAAATTAATACAAATACATGTTTGTTTTTGTTTGTGTTGTTTGCTTGCATCTGTTTTCAAACCTAGAAAAAATGTCACAAACAAATTGCAGCCCATCTCGTGAGATATCACTACAGACCAAGAATGTGGAATCAACTTACAATCAAACGGTAATATACTTTACATAGACTACCACTCGTCCTTTTACATGTAGATAAGTTGATTTATTGAAAATCCAATGAAAACGGCATTGTGCGCTATTGTACAAATCTTCAAAAAACAAACAAACAAACACTTGAACAAACAAACAAACAAACAAACAAACAAACAAACAAATAAAACATTAACAACAAACTTCGCTTCACGTCAGGATATCAGGTTCCGTGAACTGTAATAGATGGTTGCGGCTTTACTGGTACATGTCGCTGAACTTGGCAAAGACGACCCTTGAGCGTACAATAAACTATCAGACCCAGTGGACGAACGTCGAATACTTGTCCATTTGCTGAACCACGCAAGTCAATTATACCAATAGCAGATATGCCGTCGAGATTTCAGGAATGTACACCTAAATCTACCTGGCAATCCATTTCAAATAAGCATGCATCATTTTTAAACAAATGCCGTGTATTATTAGTGGCCGGTGTTTATCACTTTTGTAAGATTAGTTTGAAACAATTGTGTTGACACACTAAACACATTCCACAATACGAAACAGTTTAGTGTCATATTTTTATAACATAATTATTTTCTATGGCCGTAACATTCTATAAGTTAATAACTGCTGTCAAAGATAACACAGATACATTTTAATTAAATACTTAGCATTTTGAAGGGAGCACTCTTAACAAATAAATTGGTTACCGTATATATCGTTAGAAACGAATAATAACGGTAAATATGCAGGTTGATCATTCAAGGTAGGGGCTGTAAAATATAAACGGCTCATCAGGAAAGCAGGTTCGATTAACAGTCGTGATTTTTTTTTTACATCCATGACCTCCCCTCTGTTACCAGTAACCACTATAATATCTTAATCCTTCAAAGTAATAACAAGGTAAGAGTAAAAACGATTGACATACACTGATTCAGATAAAGTACACGGACATTGCGTAGTAAGTCAACAGATATCGACCGAAGAACATTTATAAAACACTATGGTCTTACTGGAGTCATTGAAATTAATGCACGTTGACCAACTCTGTCCTGAATATTGCCTGCATAAAAACGCAAGTCAGTCAAGAAATTTAAAGTGCGTATATCCGTTGTTGGTGTCATAGGACAGTGGTAAGGAGGATTTCCCATCATATTTCAGAAAGGACGTCTTCAAGTTGTAATTTCTTATTCTTTCTCAATTCTAAAGGCGGTTTATTATTGCAAACATCCTAAAATTTGCTGTAATGCGACTTTTCAGTATATTGGATATAATGATGTGGCCTGAGAAGGTCATCACCTTTGTATCAGTAGCCTTATACTCCTTACCACTGTCTTATGAAGAAAGGAGGCGCGTTGGTCTTCGCGGGTGGTGTCTTCTTTCAGGGACCGCGTCAGAGGAACACATTGGCAGTTGTTATTTGTTGGAAGTCTTTACAAGCCATTTTAACCATTTCACGGGAAATATGAAACCGAATTACCATACTAATGAGGATTAACATCCCACCCCTACAGGGAGGCGAAAAAATTGTTAAATTTTATGTTCCCGCTCCTCTGCCGTGGGCGCACTTGCATTTGATAATCTCTCCGCCTTGAAGAAGAAAGCAGAAGGAATATTCATTGATTTCTTTGCAAATAATTTTTCATTTTCCAATAAGAAACTTCATTACGATATCATTATAGAATGACCCCTTCAACTCAAAATGCATGCGTTCTAGTGTATGTTTCAATACTTTTGAGTTGGGAGGGTATATATGTAATTAAATATATATGGTGCATTTGTAGTGAAATAATAGTGATGTAATTTGATTCTTGCTTATTGATATTATTATTAATACTCGTAATTATCACTATCATTATGTTTATATTATTATTAAAAGCATTAATTTCTCCCCCTAATACTCAGTTTTTTCATGGTGCACTGTTAGTGTCTCTTTGTAAGCCTTCGATTGACATTGAGGGACGTACAGACAGAATACAGCTACACTGAATATGTTGACATCTATGACCATCCATCATCTCACAGCTTCAAGATGTCATACCTTAGATACCGCATAGATGTAGATATGTCACCATTGGTGTCATCACGTGGAGGACTTACTTTATATCTTCATGACGACAACAGTCGTTCCAACGGACGCGGATTCCTTGCCGATATCAGCATTTCAGGTAGGGTGTACGAACAAAAACTGCGATTGAAATCTAGCACCCATATTTTATGAAAAAAAACTGATTTAACACATCATGAACAAGAGCTGAGCAAAACGTAAACATAATGGAGCCTTATTACGCAAGAACAATTCTGATACCTTCAAGGCAATTACTTGTGAATTATATAAAGTCAAATATCCAGTGGTATATTTTCAAATTTGTTAAAGATAGTTTCCATACAGATTTTAAAGAATCGTACATAATCACAAAATCATGATAAAAGTAAAATATTGACTCTGTAAAGAAGCCCCAATTTAAATTCGTGCGAGCAATTAAGTGAAATGTAAATTTTATTAACTAATTCCAGCTTTCATCATTAATATTATTGCTGAGTATTGCACGGAGCTCCAAATGTAATCCTAATGTACCACAATTTGTAAATGCTATTGATAACGAGAAACAAACAGCTTCCCAATGTAAAAGGCTTCAGTGCATTTATTGGTAATGTCCCTGGGTTAACTGTGGCAGTAAACATATTCAGAACTATTGCAACGTTTATTAATGTTGACGAAAATGAAAACGTTTTTTGTTTCTGTTGGGCTACATAATCGACATATTGTATATGATGGATGAGGCATTAATAGAAGAATGTAAGTATGACATTGATTCACATTATGCCTTCCACATTTTGCATCTAGACGCTCAAATTTGGGAACCAACTAATGTGGTATCTTCATGTGGTGGCAGTATTGTGTTGGACAGCTCCGTTCGCAGTCTTACATTGACAACACCCCACTATCCTAATCTTGACTACCGGGGTCGCTATGGCTGCTACTGGTATGTAAGAAGTCCGACTGATACTACCATCCAAGTTAGTTTCACTGATTTCAACTTGGGCGGCTCAGCACACGTAAACGTATACAATGGTCCGTCTCTTTCGTCTCCACGAGTATTGAACGCTGCAGGGTCGTCCTTGCCAAGTACCGCATCATCTACCAGTAACGCCGCAACCATTGAGTACTACAAACGTCGGTCGTCGTCTGGCCGTGGAGCAAAGATTGTCGTGCATGCCATATTCCCAGGTTTGTACCACTAGAAATGTGATTATCATTCCGTTTTATTCATTCATTATCATTTCTTATGTCCCATACTTACATTTTGTTTGTATAGTTGAATATGGATTTCTACATACATTCAATCTTAATTTATTGAAAAAAAGGAAATAGCCTTAGGGTGACGAGATAGGCCATAATATCTCTATATCTATTTATATACATTTATTTGACCTCCCACGAAACATACTACAAACTATGTTTCATTGCAAAGTATTAAAAAAAAAAGGATTTTGTTTTGTACTCTAATTAAAATCATTAGATCCATCAACAGCTGTATTGCTTTCTTATTTTATTTCAACAACGGGAACCTGTCGAAAATTATAGTGGGATAAACCAAGTTTGATTTGATTCAAAGTGACCCTCAAATTGAAAATCGAATCAAGGTATCATACTTTCATACCCTATAGTGTAGATGTTCATTCTGTCTGAAATTATACTTTACAAATTATGTGTCATATATATTTAATGAATATCACAAGTTTTAAACAATAGTCTCATACAGATAGGTCGATGCATGAATGCAGAAAAAAAAATGCCGAACAGACTCACTTTAGTAAGCTTTGGTTTGAGACAAGCTAACCGTAAGTATTGGTACATTTTCTAAATCCTTAGTAATAACTGATCTTCCAACTTCACAGACATGCTGTTAATATGAACCTTAAGGCCATGAGTAATACTTTGTAGTGCTGCTGGATGGCTGCATAAGACATTCCCTATCTCTCAGAGCGTTTATATAAAAACGTATTTCTATATGGAAGCGACTAGTCGAAAAAATTCTTGCCAAAATATAAAAACAAGTTGGTTAACCCAAAACAAATTGCAACAGAAACGACTGCACTTGCATTTAACATGGAACAGCCATCAAAACAACATGTTAGCAGCATTTCCCTAAAATCCGAATGGCGGATCAGTGCCTAACTTGCATAAATTCAAAGCGGCTGTCATATATAGCCTATTGATGCCCATATCTTGGGACATGGAAACATAGGAAAGTAGATTGGGTTGCCTATACCTACGTTTCTCAATTCATGGGGTGCAAATGTGATACAATTATAAACTTTCAAACATTTTGACAATCATGATTTGAATAAATTTCTTATATAGATGAATAAGGCACTCTCTCACGACTTTTCTCTCCCTCATCATCGGACCAAATCTTGCCTGCGGAAATGTGCACCGCCTTCCCTCCCCTGGGGAGTATTCCTGTAGTACGGCCACCACTAAGACACTCATGCCAATGTAACCTCCAACGAGATTTCTCGCCCTCTCATGTTCCCTATTGTAACTCCTGTGTGGAGAGGGGTCTTGCAAATAAAGTATCTACTCAAGGGCACAGACGGCGCAACAGGATGCGAACAGGGGAAATGTAAGAAGAGAAACCTTTGTCTTATCCAGTAAGCCACGACGCCCCCACATATGTAAAGTACTTTGCAAGATACACTATTTAAAATATGGGTATTCCCGTCCACTGGAGCCGCTGCTGCCGTGATGTGTTTATCTTTGCATATGCCCAAATTATAGTATTATACATTTTAATATTGATCGTACGTCTCTCAATATCAATCGAACATGCCTCCCCATGTATAATTTTTTTCGCTGCAATTGATGATGACAGTATTATTCTTTCACAGTGTTTTGTTCCAACTACTGAATGTCTCTTAACTCTGGATAATTTTTTTTTTCACCACGGTAATTTATGGCATGGATTCGAATATGATGACAAAAATACACAGATGATAAATACGTTTCGGGTAAAAAAACCCCAACAATTAAGTGATAATAGGTAATGAAATCCCACTGCTCATATAAATATGCATTGAATTTAAGCATAATTTGATATTCATTAGTATGGGATGCTGAGTATATGGAGCTGGAATAAGGCCCTTTTCTTGGCCAGGTATCAATATTACTTTAGGATTTGAACCCAATTTATGGTTTATTATATCGAAAACCTCCTATTGAAATAACAATAAAATGTGTCAACACTTATTTTGACCCGCAAAATGAAAGTTGCGTATATATACTTTAATACATTAGGTATGTTTTGGATAGTTTGTAGCTTTATAAGATCTCTAATAAATAAATTAAGTAATTGGATATAGATATTTGAAATTATGGTTTATACGTTTGATCAAACAAAGATGGTGACTTGGGGACTGTCATATGGAAAAATGGTGGCGTTAGCATTTGAGATTAAAAGAAAAGACTAATTTATGTACAACTGGTAATATACGTTCTTGACAAGGATGGGAGGTTGATGGTGGGGACCCTTTGACTAAAATTTTCTGAATGAAACCTGTTATGAACATGACTTCGATCTATTTTTCCAAATAAGGTCCAAAACAGACCTAAACTATTTTTTTTTTTTTTTAACATTTTACATCTTCCCTTTTTAAAGCTAACATTATCATAGAGGTACCATTTCTATTGTTTGGTAAATTTTAAGTAATAGATTTATGAGAGGTGATATAAGGTTCTGAGATTTAGAAAAAAAAATCTTTTCAAGAGAGTAAACATTGCGACATTTATCTTATAACAAATATCATTGTAACAAGCCTATGTAATCAACAGGTTCGCAATATTTTTTTCTTCCATTTCTTTCAACTCCGATATGCCATTTTATCTTAAATTAATCCTTGAAGAACAAGATTGAATAAAAAAGATATCATTGTAACAAGTCTATGTTATCAACAGGTTCGCAAGATGTTTTTCTTCCATTTCTTTTAACTCCGATAGGCCATTTTATCTTAAATCAGTCGTTGAAGAACAAAATTAGATACATGTACAAACGAATAGAGTTTAATACAGCAAAATACGTTACACATACGTTACACAAAGTGAATGCCAACAATTATGAACGTAATCACAAAATAACATAACAATATTTTTGACAGAAATTGTATGCTTTAAACACAGAACATACATTATATAAATTATACAATACCACCAAAAACAACATAATTGAGATCGGTTTGGGAATTTCAATCAAAAGCTATCAAAAAGTCCAAATTCTCTCAAAATTTATCCATTTTCTTACATTTTTTAGTTTCATTTGCAAGTACACTTAATTGCCTTTCATTTGCTTAACATTTCCTGATATATTGCTTAATTGTCAGAAAAGATGGTAAAGATTTTTGTATTCGAGCAAAATAATATCGATGTTTTGTCCGAATTATTACACAATTCAAAGCATCATTTTTTCATAATAAAAAAATGTAGAAATATCCAACAAAATCTCTTTCTTCTATGTATTTCAGTGTATTATGGCGCCTTCATGTGGTGACCTTGAGAAATTTTGATGATTGCGTTTTGACGAGTTTGAGTTATTTTGCATGTGTACCAAATTTGAGAGTGCTTGGACAAAAAATACAGATTTTTAGAGAGGGGGCACAATGTACCCCCACTCCCTTGGGCCACCGTAGAACCAAAAATAGCTTGGCCTTTCTAGGGTTAACATAGATGTCAACACAATTCATAGTTAAAATATAAAAGGGTAATTTTTAACGCAAAAGTCTGGTAATTGCTGACATTAGCTCAATAAATCCAAACTTATTAGTATACGTATCACGGATACACCAATGGATGCCCCCCTTCCCCCGTAGGTTAACCACGCCTTAATCTGACCCAACATACCCTGTTAATATGCAGTTGTGTCACAACTGATCATAGATGTAAACACTCTGTGATGGAATAACTGAGCTGGGTTGCCAAAACCAACAATCAACTCAACATCCGACAATCAAACAATATTCAAGCTTGCTGAATTTTTACGTTTAAGTATTGCGCATCTTTTGAGACCATTTTCGCGAAAATCTTACATATCGTTACAACGCTGCGCAACTTATTATACATGCAGATCAGCCCAAAAATTGGTAAAAAACGTGACTCCATGCACAGAATCATATCAATGCAAATTGTGTTTTCACCCAAAAATCAGAAATGCAGGATTATTTTTACCTATACTTGTAGAAATGGATTAATATTATGATGTTTATGATCGCAAACGTGTCCCCCACAAAATTAATTTAAAAAAGGCAATAAAAAGGTCGAAAAACAAAGGAATACACAAGAAATTCGGAAAACATGAAAATACATGAGAAATTAATTCTGATTCGGCATTTTTTTAAACAGTTGCTATAAATGTCAGAATGAATATTCTCACCAAATTATAAGAATTCTACTAGCTATTGTAAGTGAGTTATAGGCGAAAACATAATTGTATGCACTTATTGCATAATAAATTACTAAGAAAATAAAGAAATATATTTTTTTCAAAAATTTTCCAATACAATTTTGTAGTTTAAATCGAATTCTATGCGCATGCAAATTTTCGCGGTGATCGCACGATCTGCGCCAGATATTTGAATCGGAGGGGGGGGGTGGGGGGGGGGGTCAAACTGACTAAAACGGTTAATGCATTTAAAATGCAAAATCAATTCACAATTAGAGGGTAATATAAACAGGTAGTAATATTTGTTCTCCTAATTAATTGAGTTGCATTTACTGAAAACTGAATATAATGGAAACTATATTGTGACCCATGGTACAAACCACCGTATATGGCATTAACAGCAAACTTCGCTCCACGTCCGGATGTCTGCCTCCATGAGTCGTAGTAAATGGTCGTGACGTTACTGGTAGATGACACGGGACTTGGCAAGGTCGACCCTGTATATGTTGAATACGTATACCGAGACGAAGCAGATGGACCGTTGTATACCTTTACATTTGCTGAACTGCGTAAGTCGAAATCACTGAATCGAACCTGGATGGTAGTATCCGACGGGCTCCTTACATACCAGTAGCAGTAATACCAAGCTCCGTCGAGATTAGGATAGTGGGGGGTTGTCAATGTGA
>JZLH01S0463524.1:24377-37258 GCA_001188425.1 Eucidaris tribuloides | reverse complement strand
TTGATGCCCAATACGATTGAAAAACCATTGACGCCCTGTTACTCATGTTAACCACCCCTAGGATAACCACCCTTTAAGACAACTACCCCTGTAAGACAACTTCCACCTATAGGGCAACCACACTCTGGCCTGTAGGACGATTACTCCACCCCCGGCAACCTACCCCGGCTTCCACACCCTCGGGCAACCACCCTCTAGGAGAAGTACCACATGGACAACTATCTGATAGGGCCACCACCCTCTAGGACAAGTACCCCATGGACAACTACCTGTAGGGCAACCACCCTCTAGGACAAGTACCCCATGGACAACTACCCATACGACAACCACCCTCTAGGACAAGTACCCCATGGACAACTACCCGTAGGGTAACCACCCTCTCGGACAAGTACCCCATGGACAACTACCCGTAGGACAACCACCCTCTAGGACAAGTACCCCATGGTACACTTCCCGTAGACAACACCCTCCAGGACCAAAGTGCCTGACAATACACCAAGGGCAACCACCATCATAGGACAGTACCCCATACAAACTGCCTGATAGAACAACTACCCTCTAGGACAAGCATACCCCATGGGAACAACTTCCCGTAGGACAACCCCCTCTAGGACAAGTGCCCCTGACAAATACCGCCAAGGGCAACCACCCTCTAGGACAATTACCCCATGGACAAACCAACCCCTACGGCAACCACCCTCTACGACTGTCCAATAGCGGTTAGTTTGTCCAAGGGGTTAGGCTCTCCTGCGTGTAGTTGTAATTGTGATACTTGTCCTAGTGGGTAGTACGTGGCTACGAGGGTGGGGGGGGGGGGGGGTGCCCGTTGTCCAGGGCTATATAGGTGTTGTGCTTGGGGCCATAAGATGACAGCATGTAATTCACTGATGCAAATTCAAACCAGGAGAAGATAAACGTAATGTAAGAAACTTAGGAACAACTATATTATTTTATACTTTTAATAGTTAAAAACGTGGGTTTCACATTTTCTACTTCAATTTGCCGACGATATATTTTATTAAATAATCTATAGCTGACTACCGCCAAATTGGACAATATTCCGAATTTTTGGCCAACTCAAAGTTTCGACAATTTTAACGTCCTTCTTTCTCTTCGGCGGGTTTCAGCTCACCGGGCAACACAATACTTATAGTCTTCGCGCCAAAAGTCTTCTAAATGTCGCAAATCATCTTGAAAACTGTGGTTCCGTATTCCTCAACCTTTTTCCACAGCGTCCTTTAAAATGCTCGTACAGGAGTACGTCTGCCCAGTTCCACGTCCGCAGCCGAAGCGTGCACTTGCGGGTTCATCTTCGAAGAGCGTACGCGAGTTTTGTAACAACGTACGAAAATATCTTTGCTAGCTCCAGCCACATGAGCTTCTTCAAAGACAGCACAGCGACTCGTCCATGTGCTCCATGATCTAGGGCGACAAGCTAAGTTTCTGGACAGCGACTCAAGGACAGAATTGACGACGGGCCGATCATGATGGCACCCTAGGGTTAGGCTTAAAATCAAACATCTGACCGTTTCGGTGTACGCCGTTTTGTGACTGTTGGACGCGGCAACTCGCCCAGTAGTAACTCGGCGTTCTCGCCGAACTTCACCAGGTTCGTGTTCTTCGTCCGGGCAGTTACCGCAAAAGCACTTTGTGCCGCTCTAAGAAGGAAAAGGCGACTCGAAATGCGAGCCTGGGTTCTCGTCTGAGGATTGTGATATACTCTGGTACCGCGCTGGCCATGAATTGCTCGAGCGATTTAGGCTGGGAAACGCGTACGTGCTACCGTCAGAATGGTTGCGAGCCCCTGTAGCGCGCTCGTAGTCGCCAGCTTTCACGCCGATTGGAGGGAAGGAAACTTTTTAACGATCCCTTGTTGAGCGAATCCATTCTTGATATGCCCTCGCAGGGGCGGTCGCCCTTGTAGGCCACAGGCATGATGAATCGATGCATACCAGGCGTATCGGCATGGACGATCAGACAAGTTGTACTTCGGCTTTGTGAAAGCGAGATGTGTCGCTGCGCGAGCACTTGTCCAGTGATATGCCTGTCGTTGGCCTTGTTGTTGCGTAGTCGACATCCGGGGGCAACGTCTAGCTACAGGCTTTGTTGCTTCCGCTTTGGGACAGATGACCAATGACGTCAGTGATTGTTTCTTTCCCATGTTATCACCGAGTAGATCTGTGTAGTGGATATATTCCTGCCATAAAGAAAAAAAAGGGAACAATTTGTCGACTATTTGTGCTCTTTGTCGCTCGGTTTTTGGATTTTTAAAAGCATTTGAACCATATTTACCATGAATTGGCATAGACCTGATGACGCGCACCGCTTAACCATAAGCCAGTGGAGCGCTCGATCCTGGTGGTGGCTATAGGGGGGCAGTCGACCACCCCAATGAAAATATGTGTAGGGTCACAAGAATATCGATTTGCCCCCCCCCCCCCTCCAAGTAATTTTTACAACTTGAGAAAAAATTCATAACTTGCAATACCAAGGAAGCGCCTGATGTTTAAAAATCATTGCGACAAGCACCATAAAAACTTTAAAACTGAGCCATAAACAGGTATCTATTTTAACATGCCCACACAAATGGTCAATTGGTCACCAAATTCTGTATTGCAATTTGATTGCGCGCATAGCGCTTTGCGCTCGATAAATTTAAAATTTTGTCATTTTTTTCACTTTTTGCCCCCCCCCCCCCGCCCACACCATACAAAAGATGGATCGACGCCCCAGACCACACCGAGGCCCCAGTAGAGCCCCTAATTATTTCCCCCCAAAAAGGTAAAGTAAGTTAAGAAGTAAGAGATATTCGATTTATATTTCCTTTAACCAGCTATTCTATTCATCTACATATCATCATTTGTCTATCTATCGTATCCATACCAATATCATCTATCTATCCATCGTATACATACTATCTATATTCATCTACAGGTGTAAACGTATATCCATTTATTATGTCTACCTATTCCATCGCTACATTATAGCATCTATCCATTCAAGTTACCTATCGTATACATCTATATATCCATTCAACCCTGTCTATTCACCTTTCAATCCATTCCACCATCTAAATCCATCGATAGATCATTATTCATCTATCAACCTAGATCCATCTATACTATCTAATCTATCTATTAGTCTATCTATCTATCTGCTCTGTCTATCTATCTATCTATTTATTTTATTTATCTATCGATCTATCTAGATCTGTTTATCAATCATATCTATCTTATCTATCTATCTATCTATTTATCATATCTATTATCTATTCTTCTCATCTATTATCGTCTATCTTATCATGTCTATATCTAATCTATTTATCTATTTGTTATCTATTTGTCTATCTATCTGTCTATCTATCTATCTATTCTATCTATTATTTATCTATTTATGTATTTGTTCTATCTATCTATCTATCTATCTATCTATCTATATGATCTGTCTATCTGTCTGTATGGTCCCTTATAAAGCCAAATGAAAATACAATCATGTATTATATTTTTCTGTAATTTATATGTGTATTAATGGTATGATACGTGCAGCACAATCAATGTGCAAATTACTGTAACGGAGCCACGGAGAATATCATACATGTACATGGCAATTTATAGAAAATGACAATGACCATATAGACCGAATTCTTACGGGTCAAAAATATGCAGCGATCTGACACTTTTTGTGAATAGCCACTTGGAAACTTTTTTCTTACAAAAACATCGCAATTCACGGTTAACAAATCACCGACAAAAGTCGCATACGTCAACAAAAACAGTCACCTGTTATTTTGTCCAGGAGTGAGGGTAAGCAATCGTAGTTTTGGTTCAAGGCGTTTTCATGATTCAAAATAATTATGCCCAGTACGCATTGTATGCATGACGCATTTCAATGCTCGACAAATAATTCTTTACTACATGTATTTCAAGTGTCGTATCGGTGTAATATGTTTTGTATTTACATATCTCATATAGGTTATGTATCAAATTGTATATTTCTGTACTAGATTATTATTTGAATTGAATTATTATGTTATTTTGTACTTCAAAATGCAAAAATAACGATGTCGAATTCAAAGCCAAATTAAACTGTTTACTAAGTAAAACAAAATGTTATGTACTTTGTCATTAAAGTCTGCTTCCATTTTTTTCTTTCAGTCTCCTTTTGTTTGGTTGGGGGGGGGGGTATTTGATTTCCACTTATTTTGCAACAAATTGTGGGAAAATGATGGAGGAAAAAAACACGAATGTTGCGTGTTTCTTAATGCTTCTTTGGGATCTTTATAGTGCACGATCAAGTGATACTTCATTCTTTTAAAGTTGTGATGGAACTTGCTCTATAAAAAGTTTTTGTACAAGCGGCAGAAACGGTACAAAATATATCATAATCATAACTGGGACTAAGCCCCCTCCTAATGCCGAAAAGAAACACCATTATTACTTGGCCCAATGCAAGCATTTTCTTTTTACGAACTGGATTTTCAGATCAAAGATTTTTAATTCAATACAGTATAATATTGGTCGAACTTACCGTTTTTCTTTTGAAGTGAAATTCCCGAAATAAATTTCGCTGAGATCAATCATATTCTGTGCGGAAATGACTATGAATACCGACGTCAACAATACCATGATAAGTAGAACTTTCTGCAAAATAGAATAAGTAGTAAAATATGAATGCTAATAATGACATGAACGATAAATATTACATTATCCTTTAAATACAGATTTGGTATTTTAAACACGCGGGCCCCTCTAAAAAATATTACAAACTGCAAACTCAAACAACAACGATAGTGGCAGAAAAATATCTTCCGCTAATACTATTTAGGCCTAATTGTTATAAAATATACCTGTACAAATGGGCTATACTACGACCAATTCAACCATCACCACAATGTATAATTATATACTACGACCAGTATAGTAGTACTACTACAACAGTAACCTACTACTACTACAACTACTACTACAACAACAACAACAACTACTACTACTACTACTACTACTACTACTACTACTACTACTACTACTACTACTACTACTAGTAGTACTACTAGTACTACTAGTACTACTACTACTACTACGTCCCGGGGGGGGGGCGCAGTCAAATATAAAGCTGTACACATGCGTGACCAAATTATTTCCAGACACCCCCTAAACGAGTTTTTCTCTGTGTGCAAAATAACCCCCTAAGCGAGTTTTTCGCGTGCTTCATTTATACATTTTGGCCCCTAAACAAGTTGTCGCCAGAATATGACCCCTAAACAAGTGTAGTCTACTTACTAACAATAAGCTTAAATAGACCAAAGCTTGGGGGGGGGGGGATCGGAAAACATACCCTAAACACGTTTGGCCAGTCTTTAAAAAAAAAGTTTTGAAGAAAGAAACATACCCTAAATACGTTTGACCAGTCTTTCAAAACCACCCTTTTTTTTGAAAATCTGCAGTTTTTGATACCCTTAACGAGGTGCACGGCGCGGCCCGCGGCATAAAACTTGAAAAAACACCCCTTTAACGCGTTTTTTTGGATCACGCAGTGTACAGCCATAAATTTGACCTGGCCCCCCGGGCTACTACTACTACTACTACTACTACTCCACTACTACTACTACTACTACTACTTACTACTACTATACTCTGCCATGTACTACTACTACTAGTATGTACTATACTATTACTATACTATACTCTTAAAATAGTGGCAAATAAATGCCACCTATTAACCAACACTGGGTAAATACTGTTCTCCACACCAAAAAAAACCTATTTGGTCATAATTTTCCCAACTGATGTCGGGTAATCAGGGGGTAGATTCACAAAACGGGACCAACTACGATTACTATGGCAACAGGGATCATTGATCTTATAGCAGCCATATTTAGGTTTGGTTACGAATCTCGAAACACAAGTTGGGATCATTAGCTCTAAGACAAGCTCTAAATGCTGGGTCTGCTGAGAAGCAGCTCTAACTATTGTTCTCTGCCACGGTTCACCGACAAGATGGCAGTGTGCGCATGTGTCAAGCATGAATGTAATTGTTATTGAAGATCATTAATATTTATAGAATGCATGCTTCACAAATGTCTGAGACTACAATGAACATACACCTGTAAATACCTCAGCTTCATTCACATACTGCATGATTAATGATACCTATCCTCCATTGCAAGCGCAATCAAAAATGTCCACATGTATACATCTTGAATTTGAATTTAATCTGTAATTATACTTAATTTTGTAATAAAAAAAAACTTTGCTTCTGTAATATTAGCTCGTTCGAAGAGAAACTGACACGATTCAACTATTTCAAAGCAATGTACATTCTCTGAAAAAGAAATAAAACTATAAGGTTTAGACTATGAAATCCGGGGTAGATTTTTATTGATTGAGCAGGAAAACATTGAGTATTCATTATTTCGAAATATCAGATTTGTTTTGCGGATCAGTAGTAAAAATAACGTGTATTTGACCAAATCTTATAGTCTATGAGATTTTGCAAACATGAAACATTCGAATAGTAATGAAAATAGCCGAATGATCACATTCCCCATAAAAACAGGGTCTAGAATTGAGATTACTCTGAACGATAGTTTCCGATACTATCGTTGATCAAGTTAGAGCTGGAGTTAGAGTTGGAGTCAGTTTCGTGGGGCATTCGGCCTTAGTTCAACCACAACTCTAACCTGTTAGGATGGTCCTAGGTCGGTTTCGTGAATCCGCCCCCAGTTTACTATATGGTTGGGCAAATTAAATTGTCTATCAGTTGGTCATCCATCATATTTTACCCAACTCTTTAATTACCCAACAGTTGGTTATATTTTCAATTGGGTAAATTACTTACCCAACAAATTTTACCCCGTATGACAGTGCTCAATTGATTGATCAATTGATCAATTGCTCACCGATTATTTCCAAAATATCAATTTACCCAACTGTCTCTGTTGGGTAACGTCCGATCTACACAGCAGCTTTTGCCTAATCTCAAATACTCATTTATTTAGCAATTATTACTCACTGATTTGTCCACAACATCTCTTTGCCTAACTCTTTTTCCTCAATCCTTGGGGAAATGATTGCCCAACTACTAATATTTGATTTGCTCGTTATGCTTACCTGCTTACATGTTAAATTTTCCTTGCTAATATATATAGTGTTCTAATACAACCACTGAAATATCATGGTTAGATACTTGTGCATATGCCTAGCAGTACGGATTTTTCCGGGCAGTTGTGTTCTTGTTACAGTTATTAGGCGGTACGGTAAACAATAAAAAGATTACATAATAAAAGAAATGAGATTAGAGTGCGAATAAGAAAAATATTTGAAACAGCTGAACCAAATAATTTCTTATGAGTAAAAGCATATATAAAACAAACCTTTTGTTCCGTCACTCACCAGTGAATGAAAACACGTCATTTCCATTACAATTAATTGGCATTATATTAAACTCACTGTAGTAACCAAGGCATTTGGTTCAGTAGTTTAATTTATTTTGGACATTCATGTTCTGTTCTTATTATAATCTATGTTTTTGTTGTTGAACGCACCGCCTAGTAACCTTAATAAGAACAGAACTGCCCTGGAAAAATCCGTACTGGTTGGTAGGTATGCTTGTGCAATTTCTTTTTTTTTTAAGAATCGCATAAAATAGATGTTATAGATCGACAATTCGATAATTAGATGGATCATTCTTTTTTAAATCGTCGGAAGATACAAAATTATACCCGTATACATGAGAAACTAAGAAATACAATGATTAATTAAAAAGTACAGTAATAACAATTCCATATGATTATGATCGATACAAAAACATGTATTGATCGATGCAGTTTACTTGGGAATTACCCAATAATGTGGGTAAATAAAATTTCGTGTACTTGGGTTTTCCTCGGTATTGGGTAAAGTACACACACACACACTCACACACACACACACACACACACACACACACACACACACACACACACACACACACACACACACACGCGCGCGCGCGCGCACTTACATCCACAAAAACACATATCCGTACGCGCTTATATGGGCAATTTTTAACCAACCTTTAGTTGCCTAACAGAAATTTACCCAACTTGCATTGAGAATGTGATGATATTACAAGTATCCATGGCAAATTTTTATCGGCACGTTTTTACCCAACCATCAGTTGCCGAGCGAAATTTACCCAACCCACCATGGAAATGTGGCAAGGTTACACAACTGCGGAGCAACAAGTTCCCAACCTTCAGTTACCAATACTGTTGGTAAATATCCGCCCAATATTTAGGTAAAAATAATTGCCCAATATGGGTTAAAGTACTTATATGCTCAGTTGGGTAATAATCGCCCAGAACAACGAACTTTTTTAACCAACCGCCAATTACCCAACTAAATTTACCCAACATTTTGAGAGTGTACTACTACTACTACTACTACTACTACTACTACTACAGTAACTACTACTAATTCTACTTCTAACAACAGCAAAAGAGCTGTATAATTACCTAAAAAAAAAAAAAAAAAAACTGAAGAGTGACTCTGTTTGTTTACTTATTCAATTATCACTTTTCCACATTTTTCTAAGACCAAAGGCGACATAACAATTAACATTTTCAAAACACAAAACCAGTTGATTTCTTTCTGTCTCACAATACTTACAAGCAAATAATGATTCTTCGGGATGTTCTTGGGTCCCTGCTGCTGGATACGGACCGACACGTTGCAAGCCACGGGGACACAGACGGGAGGGGCTTCCATGATGCCTGGTATATCCTTCCAAGATCTCCGAATTAAAAGTTCCTTTTAAATACTCTAGTGTTTAAAAAGGCAAGACATGCCTGTAACTTGTCCCATGACTTTGATTTTGATCCGGAACGTCCTGCACGTTTATAACAATCACGTCATTGTAAATTCATGTTGGAATCGTTAACCGGCGATGTGTTATACCAAGGTTATACAAGTGCACTTTTCACAATCCCATCGCTTTGGAGAAAAAAAACCAAACTACATAATACATCTTCAAATCGGCTGCTGGTATCTGTGCGTCAATGTTGAGAAATATATTTATTTGCCCTTGAGAAAATACATGCTAGCCTCGTATCAAGACGTTTTGCCGAAGGTCTGTACGTTAGTCAGCAACAGAAACAGCTGGCCCATTATGCCTTTCATAATATTATTGAAAATTCCATCAGCCTTCAAATTCAATATACGGAAGTTCAGAAATTTGGTTTCCGATAAACTCGTCTTCCGGCGTATTCTCAATTAACACTTTCGCTGGCAAAATTGCGAATAATCTTTTCAAATGTGTTGCCTCAAACAGTGGAAGCTCTACTTCTTCTACCCCCATGGTTATCCTATATCGTCGTCGTCGTCGTCGTCGTCGTCGTCGTTCTACTCATGGCAGAGTACTCGTGACCCCATTGAAGAAGCTAGGTTCTCTCTCTTTGTGACATTGGGATTTTGAGTAGCAGCGGTATACTGACATGCATAGTTACAGAAACAATATACTATCAGTCCACCTGATTATCTTCTTCTGTTTCTCTTCCCTTCTATTTTTCCAAGCATGATAGCTTTCTCCAGATTTTGTCCATCTCTCCTCGCAATGTGACCAAAATATCGAAGCTTTTGCTTCAGCACTGTGTTAAAGAGCGGATGATGTCTATCCCCAATATAATGTCGAATGCTTTCATTTGATTTTCTTGCTGTCCATGGAATGCATAGCAGCTCTCCCCTATACTTTTCACAATATTGTCCTATAGCGTGTTTGAATGTTGTTCTATCATGAGACATGCTGTAGAACTTATTTCGAGGAGTTACCCTCCTTTCTACAATAAGTACTGTTTTGTCAATCAGTGCGTCGTAATCTATTTGCCTCAACCTACAGATATCAACTCGGGAATCAACTCAATTCAATGCTATTTTCATCCAGGGGTAGTGGATGGTGGATGAGTGGAACGGCGGGGACTGAGGTCGCTGGGGAGAAGGGGGGGGGGGGGCGGTAGCAGCCGCCCTGATATTTCAAAAATATGGAACCAGTGTTTTTTCAAATTCAGAGCGTAATTTATGTTGACTTGGTTGTTACTCTATTATATATATATGGTTCACCCCCGACCACCTTCTTCCCCGGCGATTTTCACCCCGAAGCATTCTTAGAGCGCTCTCCCCTTACCCTTATAGCAAACTCGCTTATGCCTTCACTAGTATATATCAACTAACCTCTGCCTCCTTGTTCTCACCCCCGGACCCCTACTTCTTTTCTCACACCACGGGAGAATTACGTGTCTGTAACCATGGGCACATTACGGGGAAAGCTTACGTTAAAAATACCACACACTCTTTAAACGTCATGATCTATGCAATCTTACGTCTTATCAATATGAGGAAGAAGGTGCTTGGGTACCCCCACCCCATTATAACAGAACTGACTCTCTTCGTCTTGTGAACATGTTTAGTCGGTGGACTCTTGAGTCTTGGCAGCATCAACGCAATCTGTCCTTGAGAGGATTACCGTGGCTCGCTATTGGGATGGTGGCACCTGCGATGGCCTCAAAATAATAGGTCTACTGCCGATCTTTACTCACTCGGCTACGCTCTCCTACGCGCACGCCTCACCTGTCCATTACATTTGTCTCTCTCGCTCCCTCCCTCGCTCCCAGAGCAGAGCACTCTACTCATCGCTCGCATGAAGAGGCCCAAATATGTAAAACTTGACGAAGGAAGAATGAAACCTGAGAAAAAAATATTGAGATTTGCGACCTTGTATAATCTCTTAGGAATTGTAATAATTATCTACTCTTCTAAAGTCTCTACGATGCGGCCCCGGCAGCTGGCTCTCATGCCCGACACTCCTCCCCCTCACTCCAGCGCCCTCAATTTCATACACCTTTATTTCACTTGGTATACTTGCGCGTAGTACTGTGTGTGAATGTAAGACAAGCGACACCCCAGGCTAGCTCAGCTCGCCTGGACACCCTTAAAGAGCCGTTAATCGCGAATGTAGTTGAGGAGAGGGAAATTATGTATTTCATTTGTTTAAGATTCGTTAAAAATGTTCCAGAAAGTATCTCATATGGTAGATGAAGACCCAACATTAAACTTCGAACGAAGGAAAATTGACCAGAATTGGCGATATAAATAACCATTTTCACTTTCAATCTTACCATCACTCTCTCCGTCTGTCAATCTCATCTGGGTCCTCTCAACCCCTGTCAAGGTTGGGTCGGCTTGGCTGGGTTCCGGGGGATTATGCCTCCAGTGCTTTGTTTACTTCAGGGGCCTGGCCACAATTCTGGTATGCGATAGGTAGAAGCAAATTAATCATTCCTGTTCGCGTAGCTTCTCTAACACATCCAGTTTTATGCTTTAAAGGAGGTTATTTCCCCTCAGCAATAAAAAAAAAACAGTAGGATGTGTTGTTGTATGATTATAACATGAAAATGAACACTTATTGCTGATCTAACTAAAAATACCACTGATTTACAATGTTATAATCAATTTTTGAGCCTGCATGAATTCATGGGCGTGGAGGGTCCGATTTGTATAGAGTGTGGTATCATGTTCAGTATGGCGAATCCGTAAAACTGCACTTCAAAATGCGCCGAAAAAAATGACAAATTTTGTTTCATTTCAATTTTCTGTCCGAAGTACACTCATTGCAAAATCGTACATTATGTAACTATTGGTTGTTATCAAATTTCTGGGCATTTACCATTTTACTCTTACTTCCTCCAGTACCCGGTTAGGAGTCAATTGACTGATGTTTAATTAGGTCAAATTTGTAACTAATGGATTCAGTCGTTTTGCGATCAAACTCTTCCTATTATCAATGTTATATAACTCCCGCAACCAAAAAATGTGACAAGAGAATATAACATGTTGTTATCGAGCAATGAATTTCATGTTGGCAGATTAACAGGTTGACAAGGGGGTTTCTCCAAACAATTTTTACACTCTAGGTAGTTTGCGGATATCAAGGTGTTACTGCATTAGTAATTAATATGCCACAAAGAGGCACATTGGGAACCAAAATATCACGTACCGCATTGGCCAAAAACTATTTTCGTTTTACACATTACACATTCATACGGAATGTTAGTTTGGACTACCTACAATGCTTTTATTGCCGCTCGTTTGGGGTTATAACTTGAAGTGTGACCGTATGAATGAGCGTGGACCCCCCTCGTGGGCGTGGACTGTACTGAGCTCTGGGATTGTTTTGAAGATACCAGATCGAGGCATCTACATATCAACCTTCAAATAGTCAGTTTCTGCAATAGCCATAACAAAAATCTCTTGTCATTATTCGAATAACTGAAAAACTGTTGGTTTACCTGCCAATATCACCGTGGAAAAACACTGCTTTTTCCTTTTCGTTGCTGTGTGTTGTGGTGTGTGTGATGTGTGTGTGTGTGTGTGTGTGCTCGTGTGTGCTGTGTTGTGTGTGTGTGGTGTTGTATGTGTGTAGTGTATGTGTGTGTGTTGCCTGGTGCTGTGTGTTGTGTGTGTGATATGTGTGTGTGTGCTGTGTGTGTGTGTGTGTGTGTGTGTGCTGTGTTGTGTGTGTGTTGTGTGTGTGTGTGTGTGTATTGTAGGTGTGCGTGCTCGCAGGGAGTGACATGTAGAACAAACCCACAAATGTGCTAAAACAATATAATTGAAAACAAGTATATATAAAAAAAATCACCTCTCTGCTGATTTTAGTGTTTTTGTATGTCGTCCGGTGTGTTAACCACCCCACACATTAATTAAAATTAAACCACAGCAGTTCGGCCGCGTGTCATGATCCGTAAACATTCAGTCCAACCAAGGGGGTGTTAGGGCATCTTACGGCACACAAAAACATGACACCCACAACATATACACACACCATCTCACAAACACACACACAACCCA
>JZLH01S0463490.1:19138-30630 GCA_001188425.1 Eucidaris tribuloides | reverse complement strand
ACTTCATTGCCTTAAAATGACTGTGATATTGACCCTGCTGAAGAAATTGTAGCACTATTTTGCCCCCCAAATATAAATATGTTCTGCCACCATGGCGCTTCTGTTGTAGTTGGAGGCAAAATTTGNGGGGTTTTTTTCCTTAGAGTATGTGGTAGATGTTTAAGTCTTTCTTCAACATTACAGTTGTGATGTTTGACCCTACCACCACCCCCCCACCCCGCCCCAGAAAAAGGGGAAAACACTTGTTTTAATAATGCGCTGGCTCTGTCTGTGCCATATTACTTACATTTGCACAAAAATAATGGATACACAGGATTGAACATTATATTGATAGTTTTACTTTTATTAAGTCTTAGTAATAAATTCACCAACTTCTTGTTTGTGCGATGTGACTTGATGTTTTCAAGTTTTTTGTATACATTGTACGATATATACCATAAAGCCATACAGATAAGATTGAGTACTTGCATAACAACATAATTTCAATATCAACTGTTTTCAAACCTTCTGTTAACAGATGGTATTCTGAAAATATCACTATAGTACAGGAGCGAGTAGTTGAAACAATACTTCGTTTTGACAAATCCTCCTCCCAAATCCCCACTGCTGACAGTAATCAATAATGGGACAATACTAATTGTTGATACCGAAACTGTGGTGTACGGAGGTAGAAAATCAGACTCTGATCTTTCAGATGAGGTATAATTCAGATAACCTTGACACTTTATTAACCCTTTGGATGCTGTAATGTAAAATATAGTCGAAAATCTTGGGGTTAACCCCCCCCCCCGACGATTTTTCATTAATTAATTACAGTAAAAAAAAAGACATCTGTTATTGGTGTGATATGACCTTTGGGCATAAAGCTTAAAAAAAACCTAGAAATATCACTGAAGGTGATTAATACCCCCGCCCCATCACGTCCCTGATATATTACAATAATATGCAGTAACCATGGCATCACATTCGAAAATGTGTATAGCACATCTTCACCCCAAGACCATTGTGTGTGCCAAATCTCATAAGCATTGGTCTAAAACTGAGAAAGAAGTTGGATTCGCAAGATTTTTACCTGATTTTGATTTATTGCCATAATATTCTGTTACCATGGCAATGCACTTTCCGAAGCATTCAAAAATGTGTCATGTACATCTTTGCTCTAAGACCAATGTGTGTGCCAAATTTCATGAGAATTGGTTGAAAATTGATGGAGTAGTAAGATCCACAAGATTTTACCTGATTTTTGCCATAATATACTGTTACCATGGCAATGCAGTTTCCTAAAATCCCCCAAACCCAATTCTTTGGGGCGACCATTTTCTTCAGAAGCGCCCTCAGATTTGCAACGAAAAATTTCACATTTTTTTTTTATGATGGCATTGAAACAAAAATGAATTAAATGGTTGCTTTTACGGATGAAGCACCAGCTAAAACATCACCAATCTTTCATTGCATTCTTCATATTGTGATATGCAATGAAAAAGTAACCCCAGTAGTAGCAAAATAGCCCCAAGGCTCTAATAAAAATCGCCCTTAAAAAAATCAAAATCAATTCCTACCCTGAATGTGTGTGCCAAATTTCATGAAAATTGGTCGAAAACTGAGGAAGTAGTTCGATCCGCAAGATTTTTACATGATTTTTGCCATAATATGCCGTTACCATGGCAACGCAGTTTCCAACACATGCGAAAAATGGGTCTTGTACATCTTCACCTCAAGACCAAATTTCATGAGAATTGGTCAAAAAATGAGAAAGTAGTTCAATAAGCAAGATTTGCAACGGACCGACCGACCACCCGCCCGACCGTATGCTGATCTTTATATACCCCCTTCAGACTTTGTTTGGTGGGCGTATGAAAAAAATCGCCAAAACTAAACTTGTGCCTTAAACTGCCAATCCTACAACTATTCATTGCATTTGAAGTGAATTAGTCCCACAATATAATGCAAATGTAATATACTTTAACATGGAAACCAATGAAATGTGGAATTGGATGAAAGATTTTTCATCATCAACCAGTACTCTAGATAACTATGAATCTTACTTTTCATAAAAGTATATAAAAAATCACAACTTCTAACTTAATGCCCCTAACACAAAGACACAGCTTCTCATGTCATTCTTTACTTCAATGGAGCTCTTTAAGAAACCTAGTCCCATGTAAAGTGTCCTAAGAAAAATTTTGTCATTCGGTATGGAATCTATTTGAAATAGACCACCTCATGCACCGTGCACAGATGAGATTATATGTATTTAAAAATTGTAGAATTTTATAAGAGTGAATTTAGAATGAATCTGGAGTGAACATAATGTGTTTTCACTCACTTCTGAGTGATCACTGAGGTCACTCCAAAAAGAGTGAGATTTAATCCTTACAAAGTAAACATTTATAAATTATATTTCAACAACCAACATACATTTCAGGCAAAAATATACAGTTTACAGTTTCAAAGCAAATGCTCTCTTACATGGAAAGGCTTTTGAGTTGAGAGAAACTGGATGGTGGTACTGCTCATGAGGGACATGAAGCATTTTACTCATAGATTCAAATGTTAATCTTTCAGTACACTGCTGAGAATGTCATATGCAAAGTGTATAGAGTTTTGTTACAATAGTACTCAGAAAGTTAAAAACTCCATTATTGATTTGATTTATACAAGATATTACAACATACATGTACGTTGACAGCCTCTATTTCACTTACATTATCTTTAGAAATATAGTTATATAGGGTAAGTAGGTAGATAGATAGATGGGCTGACAGATACACAGATAAGTAGATATATGTACATATACATGTATAGATAGACAGAAAGATAGACAGAGATAGATAAAGAGATAGATAGATAGATAGATAGATAGATAGATAGATAGATAGATAGATAGATAGATAGAACATAATAGTGATGTTTTATTACATTCTTGTTGTATAAACCATCACTATTTAATTGCCTTCAACAGGCACAGTTTGAAAGTGAATACACACCAAGTTGTTTATTTTAACCACAAAACACATGTTGAAGTAGGGCCTATATTGAATTACAAGTTCAGCACAACTTACCAGAGTTAAAATATGAATTAAAATCAGTGATCTTGTTTTCTTTTATATAATGCATGTACACAATGAGTAGTCTTAATTTGTAAGAAGGCCTGGCAAGGTAAAATGAGCCCTGAGAAGGCAAAGTACTAGGCTAACTGGCAATTTAGTCAAAAATACAAAGATAGAAATACAGGAGAACCTCGATATAAAGAGGTCAGATATAACAAAATTCTGTTATAACAAGCTGATTTTGCAGGTCCCAACTCTTTACATTTCTTTGTTTTTGTACCCTGATATAGTGAGAACCCTGATATAACAAGGTAATTGTTATGTTTTTTAGGTCCTCGTTATAATGAGGTTCCACTGTACTGAGGTATAATCTTGGGTTCAATGCATCTGATATAATTTGCATTATCCACAAAAAACCCTTAAATGTCATTTATGGACAGTTTAAAAAGTACTAATAACATCCTGAGATGGGTATTGTCAACTTTGTACTGCTTTTTCTTAAGATCATAGCTTTGTGGTTTACCACAATTTGTTTACTCATGGGCTCATATTGCCATGCTCAATGAGCTCACGCAAGACTTACATTATTAACACATTTGATCACCATTCTTGATAATTTACGACAGGAAAATTATAACACATCCAGTACAAGGATTATTATGACATTTCTTATAAATAGACGTTTCACATTTTCAAAATTGATATCCTTTTTAAGGATATAATAAAAATATTCATTTCAAACACTATTCTCAGACTCCCAATTACATTCAAATTAGATTTGAATCGTTTTCTAAACATTTTACACACATGTAAATAAGGTACATGACAATACTTCCTAGATGAAGAGACATTTCACATTCATAAAGACTAGATACTTCTCATTGCTAGGGGTAATTACATTACCCCACAGTAAGCCACATTCATTTGTATTACCCTGATGTAGACTGTTCTCTTTACTGCAGCATGTCTCAAAAAAATTGTGTAAGTGAAAGCGCCCTCTTTGACAGTTAGAAAATACTGCTGTGACACGTGATTACATCAACATTAAGGGCACAGTCTCAGCTTTCAAATGCTGTTTGTTCTGTTCAATTTGCTTGTTTAATCTTGAGATATGTTTCGTTAACAAAAAAAGGATAAAATCAGAATTGTGCCACTTTTACTGGAAGAGGGCCTGATAGTATCATTGACTGCAGTAAAAGCAGCGCACATTTGTGATTTTACTTTTTCGTTGTTAAGTAAACATATCTCGAGATTAAAACAACCAAACTGAACAGAACAAACAGCATTTGAAAGCCAAGACTGTGCCCTTGAAGTTAATGTCAGCATCACGTCACAAAAGTATTTTCTAACTGACAAAGAGCGCACTTTTCACTTGCTGAATTATTTTATAGACATGCTGTATATTTTTCTCTTTGCTATAATGATACCAACAGCTTTTGAATTGCACAAACACTAGACAAGGAGTATGACTGTCTCACCCAGGTTAAAGAGAACAACATTACAATTCATCGTGCGGCTGGCAGAATGTCGTAAGCAAATGCATTAAGCAAAATGTCATTAGCGGTAAATTGCTTGTAACATGAAAACCACTGGCTTATTTCACATGAAATCAAAGTATTGTGGTCTTTGAGGTCCTTTTGTCAGTACGTTACGCAGAAATAGGGAATAAGTTTCTTTATTTTCAATTTAGAGACAATGTATTTGCTAACGACATTCTGCCAGCCGCATGACGTATTATGCTCTTAAATTGTACAATTGTGATAAAAGTTGCCTTCTTTATTCCCATTGGATCCCAGATTGTGTCATTTTGACAGCATTTATACATGACACACCGGTTCCCGTAGCCAACAGGTTAATTTTTAGGAGACCCAAGATTATTCCCTTTAATTTCTGTAGCAATACAAATAACTCTTGTGATAGACAGACATTGATCATCATTCCACATATGCAACCAAACTTAATTTGTTAATTTATTTATCAAATTATTAATTAATTAACACAACGGCTCTGTGGCCTCTGCATGGGGGCACATTAAGGATTAACAAGTAGAAGGGGGTGGGAATGGAAGACAGCTGATCACATGATTGAGAGTTACATCAACCAAAGGCAGAACAGATGTTACAAAATACCCTCAGGCTAGTGTAGAGAGAACAATTTATCCTTCAAGAGAAGTGAATTCAACCTCAAGTCATCATCTTCGCATCAGGTTGATGATGTCATCATTTCCTTGATGGCCTGAGCTAACCTGGTGATCCCCGCGACGAGATCCTCACTGGGGTAGTAACTGAAGGAGATGCGGATGTAACTCCGGAAGACAGGGTTGAAGGAAAAGCTGCCAAAAATGAAAACAAACAAACAGAGAAGTTGAACTAATTGAACCAACAAATAAAGAAAGAAGAAGACAAAATCAAATAATTTACATTGACTACATTACAGTTATGGAGTGCTTTGTCCAATAATTGTACAATACAGAGTAAAGTTCATGCTTTCCTCTTGAAACTTTCAATGGGGTTGTTTACAGGGTTGATAATTCAGATTTCAAGGAGTACATACTTATCAGACTAATACACATGATTAATCAGAGGTCAATATACATATTTCTGGGGTTTAAAGACACAATTTAACTTAAAGGCACTGTATAACAATGTTTCCAGTTTAAAAAATCTGAGCTACATGATTCCCCATGGTAGTTGTGTTTTTGATACAGTCTAAAAATGAAGCCCTGAAAAATTGTGGTGTAAAACAATCATTAAGTGCTTTAAAAAAGTGAAAATCATTGAGAGACCATTCCAGCTTTTTTTTCCATAGACTGCTGTGTTGCAGAATTTCCTATCGCCCGATATAAAATTAATGTGCCAATTTGTATCTGCACATATTGTACTAGTGACAGCATAACTGTCCAAACTTTTGTGTTCTAGGGTGTTTATTTGTCCATTCAAACACTGTCCGATATGTCAGATAGCAAAGTTCGACAATTTTTTAAACAGGTCTTCCACAGTGTTATATAGTGTCTTTAAACAATTTAAAACCAAAAATGCAAAATTTTGATATCTGAGCTACATTGTCGTGTCTAAAAGACAAATAAACATTGCAGAATATAAAAGTTGGAAAGTTATGCTGCAACTAACAAAATATGCATGGACAAACATCACACAAGATTTATTACTTGGGTGGAGTACAAAGTAATCTAGATTCATAACACAGTAGTCTATGGGAGAAATGGACAGGTGAATCCAGTCAAACTGAGTACTCATAGATTTTCACTTTTTTAAAGCACTAAATAATCATTTTGAAGGTCAATTTTTTCAGGGCGTCACTTTGAACCTTCTCAAATATACTTGGGAACCAAATAGCCCAGTACAGTAAGGGTTAAGTTAGTTAAATCCATCTTCCTGCTATAGTGAAGCACTGGGCAGTGTCTATCTCTGTTTCCATAACCCCAGGCCACACGGCTGGACAAGGCAGTTTGACTACAGTGGGAGGGTAGTCCACTGGTTATCCCATGCATCTTCCCTACCCCACGTAGATATCAGAGCCGGGGAGGGGGGATGGGGGTGGAGGGAGGAGCGACCGCCCGTTATTGTTTTCAAAGTATTAAACAACAGGAATTTGCTCCTTTTTTTTTCAAATTACCCCCCCCCCAGTTTTTTTTTTATTTGGCTAGTGAAAAACAAGTTTGGCAGGCAAAGATGCTTTTTCGTCATCATTAACTCCCTGACCCCCCCCCCCTTTTGTCGGATGCTGTTGGGCGTGGCTTGTGCCGAAGTGGTGGGTTACGTTGCGTCACGTCGCGTTGACTGGAACGCGACCTTTCGTCCAAAGCCCCCCCGGTTTGGCCGAAATGGTGCGTCGGAGCGCCACGTCGCGTCGCGTTGACTGGAACGCGACCTTTCGTCCAAAGCCCCCCCGGTTTAGCCGAAAGGGTGTGTTCACACGATCATGCCAATTGATGGCAATCGAATCGATAATGGCGCACGTACGTGTGCACGCACGTACACGTACGTGCAGAGCATTTACCTCTCCAGCTAGCCGCGGTGCGCGTGGGCAGGTCACGGGCCGGGGAACCAGTGCATAATGGGCCGCCAGCGCGGCATTGATTTGCACGTGTACGTACGCGTACATATACACCGATTACCGCGCGCTCCCCATCAAGCCATGCAAGCTACCTACTCTAATGCAAGCCAGCTAGGGACTCCCGTTCTGGCCGGCCTGGTTCAATCGGTTACCGTAAGTAAAATCCTCATTCATGGACAGGAATAACACTTTTGAATCTTTTGAAAATATAAATATTTCTATTGTGTGGATAATCTGATTTGACGGTTGTTATGTACACAGCCACAATGAGTCACCGTGGGTCATCATGGCATGACACTGACCGCATCAGCCCGAAGCTTAGCGTTCAGGCCGTGCATGTGTGTGTGTTATGGGTTACATGTACTTTACTCAATCTGTCGTAGTTTATTATAAGACGGGCTCTGACTTACACCCAATAACTATCAAAAAGAGTAACTATCAAGAAAAACATACCGCAGTGTTAGATTGGACCCTTTCGGCATAAGCCGTGTTAGATAACAGACAATTTTTCGCGGGTATCTTGTTTTCCAATTTTACCGTCAGACCGTTGGAACGAGAAAAAAATGACATTTTCTCTCCATTGAATCCTGCAAATTGTCGGCGATCACACAGTAGATGTACACTACACACGGAATGCTTACACAGGTTCTACGGGCGCGGGTGGAAGGGCAGTGGCGGGGCAGGGTGCATGCATACCTGCCAATGCCCACTGTCCCTAGTTTGATCTGAGAAAAGGTGGAAAAGTGAGGAATTTTATCATGTGTCCCTACTTTTGCAGCCAAAAAAAAATCTGCCTGAAGTAATGTATCGAGATTCTAAACAAGAAGAAAGAGGGAAAGAAAGAGAAAGAAGAATCAAGGCCAAGCGCTACAGCCTATACACAGTGCATGGCTCAATCGGTTGAGTTGAGTGACTCGAATCCTTTGGCTTTATTAGAAGTGGGGGGGGGGGGGCTCTATTCATCTCAGTTTTTCTCAATTTGTTGGTTCTATTGATATGTTTATTTCATCAAGAAATTTAAGTCTTTTATTACCAGTGGATCTCAGATTCTCTGATCCCTTAACTTAATAAAGGACCGAATCGTGGCTGTTGATTTTTGCGAAACCAGTTCGATGCACGCAGCAGCGCACTGGCACACCGTGTATTCAGTACGACCAATGAGAAGCAGCGAATTCGTGGAGGTCCTACTAAATTTACCGAAACGTGTCGAATTGATTATCCGGGCTCTTTCGTATTAGCGTGTGCATCCATCACGGTCCACTGAGTACTGCAACTAAATAAACACTATACTGCGTATACAGTATGTAACTCGAAACGGAGCTAGCGAACAGGGTGACGGCCGTGAGTTTTGTTGTCATCAGGCAGGTCGATGGTCACGATTCAGTCCCTTTAACACAGAGTCACAGACCACCTGGTTCCCATAAGTTGGGTAAAGACATCAATGTAAGCTAGAGTAAGAAAAAAGTTTAACAAGTGTGGACCTGAACTTGCGACAGACACCCGATGTAACATCACGCAATATTCATAAATAACAGTTGACATGCATGTTGACAAACACAAATTACCAAAGAAGTCTTATTTTTGCAGTATTTTCAAATATAATGACCCATTCTCCCTCCTGAAAATGGCCTTCACTTAGCCAAGGCTAAGAGTTATACAAAATCAGTGTAACTTAGGATTATAACAACAAGCATATTCTTATAGCTTTTTTTCCAGTGCAAGCTGAATTAACAAATAAATATTATTTTTGCAGTGTTTTCAAACATATATAATGACCCACTCATCCTCATAGAAATGGAGCCTTCCCTCAGTCAAAGCTAAGTATAATACTAGAATACAAAATCTGTCTTACTTATGATTGACAGTAGGCGGGGGGGGGGGGGGGGGGGAGTGGACATATTCTCATTGCTTGTTTCCAGTGCAAGCTGAAATCACTATATATAAGTCTATTTTGCAGTGTTTTCAGAAATATAATGACCCACTCAATCTCATAGGAATGAAGCCCCCACTTGACGAAGACTAGAAGTAATACTAGAAGACAAAATCTGTCTAACGTAGGATTGACAATATAGGCACCCTGGGGATGGACACACACACAAAAGCCTGTTCCCTGTGGAAGCTGATGAAATTCTCAATCATATGCATTCTCGTGGTCTTGTAATTCTACAAGTGTACTATTTTAGTAGCTGCAGTCAAACAATAGTGGTGAAAAGAGCCAGAGTTGGACATCTTCTAGCCAGGGGATGTACCCAAGCAAACGCGTGACTTCATAGTCCTGTAGACGGTCCCATAGACCATGTACTCGACCTGGAAAAAGTTTATAAGTACAAGGTTTTTTGGTACATTCGTATTCAGGATGACTATTGAAGTAAATTGAGCTTGGTTGCCACCTTGGTAACCTTGGGCAACTTTTTTTATTAGCCTAATTAGCATAATCAGCTAATTAGCATATGCACAATATGAAAATATGTTAATTAAATTTTAATCCAGAAAGCGAAAAAACACATACAATACAATTTTTTGAGTGTTTTCTATGACGAGGAATCCATTTATGACACAAGTTTTTATTTTTGGGTAATGCAAGTGTCTTAAATAGCGTAATTAACATAATGAGCTAATTTACATATGCACAATAATTCAATAGATTGTAAAATAAACCATGTACATGACCAAGAAAGTTCATAGGTACAAGTTGTCTTATTGATTCCTGTCTAAAATGAGATTGAAGTAAATTTAGCGTGGTTGCCACCTTGGAAACCGTAGATATTATCTTTCTTAGCCTTATTAGCATAATCAACTAATTAGCATAATATGTACAGTAATATCTGTCACAAATCTTAATGCAGAAATCCTAAATGAAAGGATAACACGACTTTCAAGGGTTTTCTAGGACGAGGAATCCATATATGACACTAGTATCTATTTTCGAGTAATGTAAGTGTGTTTAATAGCCTAATTAGCATAATGAGCTAATTTGCATACATGCAATAATTCAGTAGATGGTAAGAGTAAACAGTGTATGCGACCCGGAAAAGTTGTTAAGTACACGCTTTGTTGTTGATTCCTGTTTAAAATGAGTATTGAAGTAAACATAGTGTGGTTGCCACATATGGCAGCCTTAGATAATTATCTTTCCTAGCCTTATTAGCATAATCAGCTAATTGGCATAAATATATTACGATTCTTAGTGCAGAAACCCTGAAAATAAGGATAAAACATTTTTTTCATGGGTTGTCTAGGACGAGGAATCCATTTATGACACCAGTGTCTATTTTCCAGTAATGCAATTGTCTTAAATAGCCTAATTAGCATAATGAATTAATTTGCATATTCAGTAGATGGTACGAGTAAACCATGTATGTGACTCGGAAAAGTTGTTAGGTACAAGTTTTGTTGTTGACGTCCCGTGTTTTAGATGGGTATTTTTTATACAGTTTGGTTGCACCTTGCATCTTGTTGAATTATCTAATTAGCCTAATTATCATATTAAGCTAATAAGCATAATATATGTTGCTAAGCTTAATGCGGGAAGCCGAAACGCAACATTTCAAGGGTTTTTTAATGTTGAGAAATGATTTATGACACCAGTTTTATTTATTTTTTTAGTAATCTAATTGTCTTAAATAGGATAATGGATATAATGAGCTAATTAGCATATAAGTATAATATAATCTAGTATTTAAATCTAAAGCTAGCCATCTAAATCAACAGAATTCCTTATACTTAAATTCCAGGTCCTGTACATGGCATGATTCCATTACTGAACAATTGCACATATATGCTAATTAGCTCATTATGGTAGTTGTGCTTTTTAAGACAATTAATCATATTGAAGATATAAAAACTGATGTCATATGGATTTCTCGCCGTAGAAAACCTTTGTAAAACTTGTGTTAGCCTTCTTTTCAGATTCCTGCATTTAGCTAAACAGCATCATGCTAATTAGCTGATTATGCTAATTAGGAAATCAAGATATTTTACCAAAGTTGCCAATGTGGCAGCCATGCTAAATTCACTTCAATACCTATCTTAATAAACAAATCAATAAAAAAAGCCATTGTACTTTACATGTTTTGCAGGTATCGAAATTTCTACAGGACTATACTGCCGCAGTGATACAATCATACCATGGCAACAGATGAGTAAGTTTTGTCAGTGCTGTGGCCTGTGGGGAAGAAACTTAATAAAGTTTCCTCATCTTCAATGTTCGATTTTCTGCCCAATCCATGACTTTCAAAGGAATCATCTTTCCAAAAGGGGAAACAGTGGTACACTGTACCTGTGTCCTGAAAGGGGGTGAGGGTTGATCCTAAAGTTCTAAATTGAACGCTTCTTTCAGTGAAAGTAAAACAGTTGTAATGCTCGAAA
>JZLH01S0463412.1:0-15139 GCA_001188425.1 Eucidaris tribuloides | reverse complement strand
TTTCTATTAATTGAAACAACCTTAATCTTGCGAAGATTAAGTACGCTGTTATATTTCAATTTAGTCTCAACATGCTCAATACCAGAGTATAAATCTGATAGTTGTTCTTGCATGAAAACCAGTTCAAAGGGGAAGTTACATAAAATTTAATTAATAGCGAGGATTAGGTACGTGTACTACTCGGAGGCATTAAAAGCATGGGAGTATTCCTTAAACCTTGCCTCCTGGCAAATGGCTTAAACTGTGGTATATTTGGCTGCGAATATAAGACGGGACGTTACGTTTGTACATTTACACGAGTCTTTCCTGCCAAATATGTTTAACATATTTTGATTTCCTTAAGGGACGACCTTTGGCAGTGGATAAATGTCACCGGCGTTTGATACCGAGTAAAAATTCAACTAACTAAGGTTTTCACCCATGTCGCAGAGTATTTTAACGATAAACATATCCCCTAGGCATTCAAAGTTTCGAAAGAAAAAGGAATGTTATTGTATAACTAGATGTTTGTTTGACTTGATTCTTCAATAGTATTCAATTGTCATTTGGTTGTGATAAAAGTGTTCCTGAAAATAGTTAAATAAACAGGAATTTTAAGAGCTCTTAGTATTGTAATATTCCTCCTTTTAATCTGCTCTACAGCCATTATTTAAAGCAATAAAACGTGACTTGCAATATCATAGTCCGAAAGAAGCAACCCCCCTTTATTCGAATACATAGTTCATTAAATTTCTTCCACTTATACTTTGATTATTGGTTAGATTTATGTCTCTTCACAAATATTATAATACAAATTATTTCATTGAAATCACATCGCCTTAACTAACTTACTACATGTCTAGACAGCACCTCTTTTAGTATTAGGAACAAATTGCGAAATGACATGGGTATCACAGGACACATTTTCTTGTTTACCTGTTATCTTACAGTCTGAGTTTGCCATGTCCAGACCAAACGGGTTTTTTCATCTGCTTTATAAAATAAAGAACGAAAAGAGTAATCCGTGATTATGAAATATGGCTTTCATTTTTTCTAAAGTGTTTTAAATATCAGCGTATATCATTTGGAAATTATACTCACAAGGTAATATCAAAGATTGGCCATTCTTTTCACACTTATTACATCTAACCAACCATGTGTGCAACAGCTCCTTATTCATTTCCAATCTGTAATTTTATGTTATGTTTTTTTTTGAAGGAATCCAATTTTCAACGTGAGACTGAGAGAAACGTGATCTAAACGCTATATACATGTTCGACTCTGTTGAATCAACTGTAGACATTGTCCCGTGATACTGATTTATTATCAAATTTATGTTTGCTGCCAGTGATGCAAGTTCGCTGATACCCGGTGCAACGTATGAAAGGTCCACTTTCTTCTACCAATTGTGCATCTGCAAACCGTTGTCGCCGATTTCCCACTACGTGTACTTTCACATGTGAACAGCGGGATTACTTTGCAGATGGGTGTCAAGTATAGTGTAATGCCGGACGATTGAGCAACACTTCTTACCTGCAATGGTAAAGTAACCATTTCTATCTAACATGAATCAACCTTAATCCTGGAGATTAGTACGTGTATATTCAATTAAGTTCACATGCCCTCAATAACCAGAGTATAATATCTGATAGTTGTTCTGTGAATTTGAAACCAGGTTCAAAGAAGTTACATAAACATTAATTTAATAGCGAGGATAGTACGGTGTACTACTCGAGGCCATTAAAATTAGATGGGATTATATCATTAAACCTGCTTCGTGGCAAATGCTTCAAAGTATATTTTTTTGGAATAACGCAGAAACGTCTAAGTTTGTATATTTTTGACGAGTCTTTCCTGTCAAATATGGTAAAACATATTATGATTTGCCTTAGGGCGTCGGGGGGGGGGGGGGAAGACTTAGCAGTAGTATAAATGTCAGGCGTTTGATACCAGTACAAATTTCAAGACTAACAGGTTTTCACCCATGTCCAGAGATTTTTTACGATAAACATTGAACCTAGGCATGCAAAGATTGAAAGAGAAGGGAATGTTTATTGTTATAACAGATGTCTTGTTTTTACCTGTGATGATGTATTCAATGTCATTTGGTATGGACATGGTGTATCACAGCAATTTTCTTGTTTACTGTATATCAATTACAGTCTCGAGTTTGCCATGTTCCAGACCAAAACGTTTTACATTCTGCTTTATAAATAAAGAAAGACGAATAAATCGTGTATTCAATATGGAATTTCATAGTTTTCTTAAAGTGTTTTAAAATATCAGCGGTTAATCATTTGAAATTATAGCACAAAGGTTACATCACAAAGACTGGCCATATCGTTTTCCAACACTTTTACATCATAACCACCATGTGTGGAACGCTCTATAATTTACAATTTTCCAATTTGTAATTTTCATGTTATTTTTTATTTTTGAAACGCAAATCCTAATTTTCCTCGCGAAGCTGAGAAGAAACGTGATTATAACCATATATACATGTTCGACTCTGTATAGGAATGACTCAGACATTGTCCGTGATACTGATTTTATTAAAATTATGTTTGATGCAGTTGATGCACAGTTCGTGTACGGTGGCCAAACTATGAAAGCCACTTTCTTACTACAATTGTGCATCTGCAACCGTTCGTCGCCGATTCCACTACGGTGGTACTTTCACTTTGACAGGACTATACTTTGCAGATGGGGTGTTACAGTATATGTAAGCCGGAAACGATTAGCAAAACACTTCCCATACCTGCAATGGTAACGTAAACATTCTATTAATTGAACAACCTTAATCCTTTGGAGATTAAGTAAGTTGTACATAAACATTTAATTTAAAATTAGATGGGATTTTTATTAACCTCTTTATGGAAATGGCTTAAACTGTGCTGATGTATTGTTGGAATTAACGAAAAATCGGACGTAAGTTTGTACATTTACACAGTTCTCTCTTGCCAAACTACATTGTAACATATTTGATTTGCCTTTTGCGACGACTTAGCAGTGTTAAATGTCAAGGGCGTTGATTTCTGTATAAATAAAACTAACACTTTTTTAACCCGTGTCCAGAGTATTTCAACGACTGAACCATTGACCCCTAGGCATGGCAAGTTTCGAAGAGAAATGAGGTTAGTTGTAAACTAGATGTATGTTTACCTGTGATGTATGATAAATCAATGTCTTGGGTTGTGTAAAAGTGTATCTGAAAAATGTTAATATTACAGAAGAGCTCTTAGTATTGTAATATTTCCATCCTTAATCATCTGGAACTGTTGTCCGCGAATCCACTACCGTGTAACTTATTACTTGTGACAGGATATACTTTGCAGATGGCGCGTGTTACAGTATCATGGTAAATGCCGGCAAACGACATCGACCAAACACTTCCTACTGCATGGTAGGTTTTCGCTTTATAACTGTATTTAACAATCTTTAAGCTTAACTCGTTAGGACGATAACTAGATGTATTGTACTTGTTTGTATGAGAAATGCATCTTAACACTTGAACCAAAACGTCTCTACATGCCCAATAACAACGATAAATGATTATTTTACTTTCAATTAAAAAACGAATCAAAGAAAGTTCACTTGCACGTTTAATTTTAATAGCGAGTGTTATTGGGTAATCTCCGTGCCATAGTAATTTGACGGGAGTATTGCCATTCAGCAACATAAATTCTAAAACGGCCTAAAATGTTGGTGATCATATGTTGAACTAACGATGTTTTTTTCTTTTTTTTTTTTTTCGTTTCTGCTACAATTTACATAACTCTCTTTGCCAAATATAGCATCATATTTTCATATTTTGGTTGCCAAATGATCATGGCAATGTTTTCTTTCAAAGATGTTCGTTTTTCTTGTAATAACTGAAACCTTAGTCCAGACCAACTCTCTCTCTTGCACGCCGCTGTACGGGGGGGGCTTTTAAGATCCCCCCCCCCCCCCAAACAAAAATAAATAAATCGGCAGGCTAAAAAATTCTGAGCACCTTTTCGGCGACGAGTGATCGTAAAAAAATTTGACCCTACGGATTTGGAATGGAAATTTTACGTTCCTACCCCTCCCCCCCTCCCCCTCCCTCCCCCCCCGCTGAGCGACTTACTTTTCGGCGGCTGGGATGACCGAGAAAAAAAATGGACCTAGGCCTAGGATTTGGCCGCGAATGAAGCCCCCAGTAACCCCCCTAAATTTTTCGGTCTAGAACCGCGCCTGTTTCTTTGATATAAACATTCACAAGTAAGTATGAAAATTTGGCAAAGAGAAAACAATTTTGTTGCGCAACTAGGTATTTGTTTTGATATTTGATTTGCTAGGTTTCTCTCTCATCTCTCAGTGCATTATAACTTGATTGATAAACTTTCTGTTTTTAACAGCTGATCCATGCACTGTTCCAACAGGGCCTGAAAAAAAACTCTGATTGTGGTCGTCTGTCCGTTCATTACCGGATCTCGTTATCGCAATAATTTCAGAACGGCTGACCTGATTTTGATGTAACTAGGATCAAGTTTAAAAAAGAATTTAAAAAATATGCAACACATTTTAAAGTTATTAATGTTGATTTTCGTGGTGAATTAAAAACGGAAACTTGGCTGTATGACAATGAATTACTCTCTTTAATATACAAAATCTCCGGATATTCTTTTTTGAGATCCACTGAGATTTCTACAATTGTCAAAAGTATGTGGTAGGTCTTCTGCTAACAAGTTGCTGATAAATGTTAACAAACAAATAAATGACATTCATTTAAAGCGCCAAAGTAAGTAAGTAGTCACTCGTTATCTCGATATTGAGTTAAATAATCAAAATATCCAGTTGGTACATTCTGGGAAGTTTAGGGTACGAACATAAGTCTTGAACTGACCAGTGAGTTACATTGTAGGTAAAATGTGTTAAACAAATACGTTACCACCTACACTGCCGTCACCAGCTTTTTTCAATGGGTGGGGTGCCTTTTGGAAAAAAGGAAAACTTACCAACTCCAATGTCAGGCAGTGGTGCGGGTGGCGCAGACATGAGCCGTTCGACACTACACTGTACCCCCCCCCCCATGATAAAATTGCATAACTGACTTTTTTTTTCAAAATTGAGTTATATAGTGCAGGAGTACTCGGTACATCATGATTTACATGCAGAACAAAGGAAAATTGATTAGAAGTGTCTCTTCGTTTCATAATCTGCTTGTTAAAAGGACACAAAATCGGCATCTTCATGTAAACCCCATTATAAAAGGGCATAACTGCACAGTTCCCTTGTGCACTCAGCCTGAGCCACTTGAACACTGTAACAACCAATAACAATTGAGCATTCTGCATGTGCAATCTGTTATTTTCATAATTTTTTGAAATTCATGGATATTTTCTTTTCTAAAACTACCCACCTTTTCTTATAAATGCATTTTCAACACCAAAATGCAATATGTATACATTAGTTGTTGCTATGTCTGGCAAGCTGTCAGGTTACTAAGACCAGCCTTTGTCAAACAGAATAGTATGCATACACTAAAATAGACTAACATAGACTAAAATTTTGTGCTAAAATCATTTCTGAAGTCGGAAATGCAAAATATGTTTTTTTTTCTGTTTTTCAATAGATATTTTAACATTTGTTGGTGTGTGTATGTTGCAGTGTAGCTAAAGGGCATATGAAGTGTCAGTTCCAGACCAGGCAATTTTTTGACTTGTAAATTACACCCACTTTTTGACTATTTTTTTTTTACCGACGGAGATACTCACTCCGCCTCAAGTCAAGACTCTAGTATTGCTAAAAGCAGTTGATTGAAGATAATAGTTATTAATATGACGACGGGTTAATCTAAATGTCCGGAAACCAGACTTGGGCATATTTTACCTTTAGACTAGTTTCATATTGAATGCAAATTATATGCATACTATTCTGTCTGACAAAGGATGCTCTTAACAACCTGATAGCTGACTGGAGGCTTGTCAGATCTAGCAACAACTAATGTATGCACATTGCATTTTTCGTATTGAAAATGCATTCGTAAGAACAATTGAGAAAACTAACTCTTCACTAGGTTTCAGAAGAGAAAATATCCGTCTAATTTGATTTATTACATATTCATTTTTTGGTTGAAAATGAGTAAAATACATTCTTTAAAAAAAAATCATAAAACTATGCAGGCTACCACATCAGAAATCTAATCAATAATGGAGATATATAAGGGCCACAATTGATTGGATTTTCAGGCCTATAGCTTGATTAGTTGTCCCAAAATATTTTTTTTTTAGAAATGCCCTGAGTTTTTACACACTTTTCGAAATGTGTAGCTTTTTTTGCATTTTCTCCTGTTTGTTTATTTGTTATTAAAATACAATTATAGTGAGCTTACAGCTTATTGAATTCTGCGTAAAATGAGGGGAAATTCAGCCCTCTGACCCTTCCCAAACAGATGTTATAGTGGTTGAAAAGATGCACTACTCGGAAAAGGGGCTTTTTTTTTGGAGTATCATTTGTCTCAGCACTGGGTAATTTCCAGGGGTTACCACATATAAAGTATACAGTAAATTATAGCAAATGCAGTCTCACTGGAAAGATTATGCTATTTAATATTAAAGATAAATACAAAAATTAACATATTGCTATTTTGTGAATTCTACAACCATTTCAAAGTTGGTAATGAAAAATTTTATCACTCCAAAATGTCCTTTTTTGGCCAAAAAAATGGCGATAAATCTGATTTTTCCTCAAAAAATATAAAAGATACAGGGTTTTAAGTTTTCAAAACTGAAAATACATTTATTTTTTCCTTAGAAAAGACATATATTCATGTTTTAAAATGCATTTCCCCCTTAAATATTTTTTACACACTTTCGTCAGTCAAATGGTGGTTATATTTTGAACACTGTCTTACAAGGAAATGATTTGGTTTCCATGGCAACACCTTAACTAAACTTTACTTTATTTATTTTCTTTTCAAGAGTTAGGTATATGAAAAATAAATAAATGCAATCGTGAAACCAACTATAACAAATGTTTTGTGATGTTATTGCATCTTGTAACAGTTTGTTTATATCAATATTTTGGAAACCCCACAAGGCCACAACAAAAGGGCATAACTGACAATTTGAACGAAGAATGCGGGATTTTCCGAAAATTGTCATATGACTTTGAAAGACCTTTGAAATGCATATTTTGATATGTTAACTTGAAAACAAAACACTGAATAGTATTTTAAGGCTTTGAACAAAATAAATTTTTCGCAATATGTCTAAAACACCAAAATGTCAGTTATCCCCTTTTGTCGGGGGGGGGGGGGCAGTATAGTGTTTATAGCTGGCCGGCCAGATGGATGTATAGACAAACGTACTGCCTACTGGTCAACATAGACAAGGTTGGCCAAAGCCATTTTCCTGGGATGTACTTCGGCAAGTCCACTGATAATCTTTTCCGTGTCATAGGAATTGTTCTTCTTTTTTTTTCTTTTTTTGGGGGGGGGGGTCTGAAGGGGGTTGCGTTCGCACCCTCCGCACCCTCCTGGCGACGCTCATACCACCTGCCATTAGTATCCTTACACAGTCACGTTCTAAAACCTACCCTGATATATCATGGAATTTATTGCATTAATTCGGTATTGTATTAATTCTTTTATTTTCCGTTATAATACAAAAAGTTTTAAAGAAATTCACTCGCCGTTGTTTTGTGTATTCAGAAATTCTCTCAATCTTTCCGCGACCCAAATTGAGGAATGTGGTGCCATTTCACATACAAAATTCTTCTTGACATAATGCCTTAAAATGCTATTTTTCTATGGGCATACCAAACCGTTATTTTATCTTTCGTTTCATGATAAAAAAATTACATAACGGTGTTCAAAATGTAAGAATCATGCGTTGTATAGTTTTTGAAATGTCAGCGATAAATCACTTAAATTTCTTCACATAGGATTAAATTTACACATGTACGTTTTTGTGGCAACACATATACGACAGTGAAACATCAGCGATAAATCACTAAAATTTCTTCACAGAGGATTAAATTTACAAATGCACTTTTTTTGTGACAACACATATGGGCCTACGACAGTATCAACTATGTTTGGCAATTCCTCTGAAATTCCTTATTAAGCAAAGTGTTGTTTCCATATTATTTGTAGAAACGCAAAAAAATTATCTCTACGCGAGTTTAGAACTTTGGGTTAAACACATAATAAATACCTTAAATATACATAGCACTTTGAATGACTGACTGTAGACATCATCTATAATAATGTATCATTGACTTTCATTTTTGTGCCAGTTGATTCAAATTCATGTACGGTGCCAACATACACTATTCCACTTTCTTCCACCGATTGTGCATCTGGTGGTATTGTGCCCGACGGTACTTCATGTTCATTTTCATGTGATCCTGGGTACAATCTGGAGACAGGCGTGACAGTAACGTGTTCTGCAGGATCAATTCCACAAACACTCCCTTCTTGTACAGGTAAATGTCTTTTTTATATTTCACCTCTGTCGCTAACCAACCTTTTCAGTATGGGGATTATTAGGCATTGAACTTATGGAATCCCCAGGAAAGCTTACATTTATCTTCTAAATATGAAGAGACACAATGCATGCTACCATTCCCTTACAAAAAATCTCCAGTGGTACCTAAACGGTGTGTGTATGCTGGTGAATGGTAGAAGCTAAGATAAATGGTATATCAGTGGTGTGAGTGCTGTGTAAATGGTATGCACTGAATGTTAAGTGTGTGATCATTTGTACTGTAAATGAAATCTAAGTGGTAGAGTAATTGGTAAACGGTCTGTCAGTGGTGTATGAATGGCATGCCGAATGGTAAATGGTGGTGGTTTTTCTGGAAATTGGTATACACATGTACATGTATGAGGCAGATTGACTGGTATTTGGTCTCTGAATGGTATGTGAATGTTACATAATGAATGGTTACTGGTGATGATGTGTATGGTAGATATTATATATAAGGCAGATTGGCTGCGTAATGGTCTTCCAGTGGTGTTTAAATGGTATATGCTGAAAAGTGAATGGTACTCACTGGTAAATGGTCTTTCAGTGGCGTTTAAATGGTGTATGCTGTATGGTAAATGATACTCTTTAAATATACATGTGCATCTTGTTACATTGTACCTTAAGCACTTAAATTGACTCAACTTACCATGCTAGATCATTTCATAGAAACAGCAGCTCATTATCAATGAACTATTCTAAATTAATGAAATCTAGAATCATTTTTTACGGTTGTTTTCCTGAAATGTTCCAAATTGGACAAGACAGTGAATTTACCAACCAAATTACATTGAATGTAATTTGGTTGGTAAATTCACTGTCTTGTCGTATTGATACAATTGATATCCTGCCTCTGAAATTTTCATTTCGGCTTGATGAATTTCACCTTCTGGACAACGTTTACACTCAGAATAATACCTTCATGAAGCGATAAATCGCCCACTTCATAATTATAGAGAGCTTGTTTCCTCAAGAGGGTAAATTCATTTTGCATTGATTGTGACTTGGGTGCCAAAATCCAGACAGTTTTATTATCTCTTTAAGACAATATAAGTGAAAAATTTAAATCCTCACACGAAAATGGTGAAGAACGACCAAGAAACCTACTGTATTTTCGAAGGTGGTATATCCATTTTATTTTATTTTCAGAGTGGGTTCATTCCAAAACAATAAAAAATGAAAATGAAACTTTCCAGAAAAAAATAATCCTCACAATTTTTTTCTCTAATTTTGATTTTGCATTCGCACTGTGTGGTAGTTAGGTGAATTATGTTGGTTTGCTCAGAAACACTTCAAAATCGGTATATTACAAAATCCTCAAAAACCCCAAAACGATTTCCATGAAATACAAAAAAACGGAAAATGTTGTTGAAAACGACTATTCTTGCCAAGGAAATATGATAAATTTAGTACTTCTTAAACAACCAATTCTGAGTGGAATATTACACGACCAAGCGTGTACGCATGTTTCGAGAATTAGTAGCCTGATGAGTAAGCACTGAGTGTGGTGGCCCCAATTTTCAAAGGGCAGTTAGGTGCAATAAGCTGTGGTGCGTATAAGGGTGGTAAGTTGTTGCAATATGCAATGAAGATAGGGGGTTTGAAAAAATAGACTTTGAAGAATTGAGAAAGTGGATGAGATGCAATTGGCTTGATATATGCCAGAAAAAGAAACGATAGATGTACTGTTTATTCTGAGGAGTCTGCAAGAAGTGTACCGAGCCAAGGGAAAATTTTGTACATGTTCTTTGTGGATCTAAAGAAGGCTTTTGATAGAGTTCCAAGGAAATGGATAGGGTGGGCGATGAGAAAGAGAGGTATACCGGAGGCAATGTTTACAGCGGCGATGATTTGTATGAAGGAGCTAAGACAAGAGATACAGTTGGGTCAGAGTGGTCCAAGGAGTGAGACGATGGAGGGAATGGGAGAAACGTTAAGGTGGCCTTCGAGTATAAGGGTTTGAAGGTTAATCTTGGGAAGGTGGGAAGAAAAAATGATGGTCAGTGGAACAGAGGAAGCGGTGTCAGTGATTAAGGTAGACTGTTGCGGCATGTATGGAAAGAGGGTAAAGGCAAATTCAGTGTTGTGTGAGAAATGTGGGAAATGGATTCATGGGAGATCCACTAAGATAAAGAGAGTGAGTGACCTTGAGGCTGGCAAGAGATTTTGTGTTTGGAAAATGTAAGAAAAGAGAGATCGGCAATATTTTATGCGAGTGAGACATCGTGTTTTTTGTGAAAACGAGATGGGAATTCTGAGGACTGAGAAAGCAATATGGAGGTCGATATATGTGGTGTGAAGCTGATGGACAGGAAGAAGACTGAGGATTTGATGCAGATGTTGGGTTTTAGACAAAGCTGTGGATCAGATGGCGAAGGCGAATGGAGTAAGTGGGTATGGACATATGTTGAGGTGTTTCAGGTGGATGGTCAGAGGGGAAGGGGGCGACCAAAGAAGACACGAAAGAAGCAAGTGATGGAGGAAAGTAGGGGGTTGGATTGAGGGCGGAGGATGCATCGATTAAATTGAAATGGAGGGAGGGGAAGAGCAATTTCTGCCAGTGCGATGTAAATCTGGCCACACCCGAAGTTGGGGACTATACCTGAATTAAATACGGGATTACTACTACTACTACAATATTTTTTCCAAAATTATTTCTATGCTCCAAATGCCAAGGAGGCATTATGTTTTCGGGTTTTCCGCCCGTCTGTCAGTCCGGTTTTTATTATTGCGAACTTGATAACGGGGGTGATTTTGATGAGACTAGGATCAAATATATACAAACATATGTTGGAACGACGAACTGATTTCATTTCGGATGAAAAGTGAACGCATACGCCGTCACAGGGCCTAAAAAAAATGTCTGGTTTTGTTCGTCTCTCCGTCCGTTACCGGATCTCGTTATCGCAATAATTTCAGAACGGCTGACCCGACGTTGATGTAACTAGGATCAAGTATGAACTACTTGTATGGTTCAATAATAAACTTTATGAATTTTAGAATTGAAAGGTCAAAGGTCACGAGGCCTTAAACATGTCTGATTTAGGCTTATTACAGCAATAAATCAAGAACGGCTGATCGAAATTCGATGTAATTAGGATCAAGTACGTACTTTGAAGCATTGAGCTGATCCTGTTTCTGAGTTGAAATGTCAAAAATGTAAAGGTCACGAGGTCCCGTACATGTCTGATTTGGTCTCTTTATAGTCCAAGCTAGAGACCATGAGACCTTGCCATTTGACATATAAAGCGTGTATCAAAAAAAAAAAGTAGACACTCAGAAAAAAAATTTATTGCGCAAAATATTTCATGATCTAGAGATTATTTTTTGATATGAATATTTTACCTTGGACCTAAGCTATCTGATGACACTATTGGTATTAAAAGTATTCACGCATGAGTGAGCACATGCCACTTTTGTCCAATAGGCCAAAAATGCATTTGCGCACAGAATTGTGTTCTTATAGTCAATGTTTAATGCCTCACAGACCGATGCTGCAGAAGCTCTCACCTGATGTGCACAAGGATTGAATCCTCAGCATGCTCAGAGAAGATGTAATATCAATTTTGTGGCAAAAAAATAAAAAAAATGAAGCAATGATTCAGAAGTACCCCCGTAAAAAAGGAGAAAATGTCAAGTTTGCAAGATGAACTGTGAACTGAAGAAAATGACATTTTCTTGTTTTTGAAGGGGTAGGGTGGGTTGTATCTGAATCATTGTTTCATTTTTGCTACATTCTAAATCCTCAGCATGCTCAGAGAAGAGCTTATATCAATTCTGTGACAAGAAAGACAAAATGAAGCAATAATTCAGATACAATTACCAACCCCCAACCCCTGAAAAAGAAGAAAATGCATTTTTTTTAAATTCACAGTTCATCTTGCAAACATGACATTCTCTTCTTTTTATGGGGGTATATCTGAATCAGTGCTTCATTTGTCAACTTTGTCACAAAATTGATAAAAAGCTCTCTGAGCGTGCTGAGATTCAACTCCTTGTGCGGCATTCAGTTGAGAGCTTTTGGCAAGCACCAGGTATGTGGGCATAAACCATTAATATAAGACACAATTCTGTGACGCAATGCATTTTTGCGCGATTGCACAAAAGCGCGGGTTGTGTCACTCATGCGTGAAAATACTTCAATATCCAACAGTGTCATCAGATAAAGCTCAAGATCAAGGTAAAATATTCAGTATGAAAAAATAACTCAAAAATCAGAAAACAATTTTTAATATTTTTTTTTATAAGTGTCTACTTTTTTTGATACACGCTGTATAATGTTTTTTGACCGATCCTAGTTAATTCGAGAGTGCTGATTCCAAATCCGGTGGGTGCCAGACCTGAAACCATGAGCTTATGTGTAAACGCCCAATAATTCACACCTCGAATCCGATATAATTACATTATCGTTCATGTTTAAAACATACTTTGGAGAAAGTACAAAATTTGGTTTGACGTAATTGGGGGTTCTACCTCAAAATCAGATGGATGCAAAGGAAAAACCTTTAATGTTTTAAAAATTAAAAATGGGCACTGATGATGACAAAATCATCCCTGAAACCACATTAGAACCACGGGGACAAGGTGTACACTATACGCGTGTAAAAAACGCGTAAAAGGGGTCGCTTTGAGCTCACGGTTGGGATGATCTTGGGTACAGTGAAAAGGGTATAAAAATTGCCAAAATCGGGAAAAGGGGTATACCTTCTGCCCTTTTCACAAAGACGAAAATCTGAAATGGCTTTCACAACTCCCAAATTTGTTACTGAAACCCCATTCGCACACGTTGGGATGGTTATGCCCGAAATATTTATCGCGCTTTACATTCTTGCGTAAATTTGAAATACAGTTTTATCAATACCAATATCTGTTGTAATAGTGCGGAGGTCATTTCATGAGTGCAGACAAAATGTGTTCAACATCTTTATTCCTCAAAACAACTTTAAACTTTCTTATTTAACAGAGTTTTGACTGATTTGAATTTCAAACGTATCTCCAATGGCAGTCACATTTTCGTGTTGCCCCTAAAATCAAAATAGTGCAAAACGTCCCCCTTCCCCCCCCTCCCCCCCCCCGCTTGTTGGATACTTGTCGGATCTAGTGACGCCACTGACGTAAACGATTGGGCTTGGATTTGGTCCGGGTGATGTTTCTTCAATTTTACGTTTGCTGGAGTGTCGATTAATCATGTTAATATGTTCTTTTGAGCAGTAGGAACTGATACAACTCCTGCGTTTTCATCAAGACGCTCAATGAAGCCATCAACACGCTGTTTGCTGGCATTACGGAAACTTATCACCCTTGATCACATAACAGGAGCGTCGATCCTGGGTAGAGGGGGCAGTTCCACCCACTTCAAATAATAAAAATAAAAAGCTCCCCCCCCCCCTTATTGAAAAGCAGTACAAGGCACTACAAAATCATTAACTTAGTATGAAAATACTACTAAACATACACATTTTTTTTGGGGGGGGGGGGCGGTGGGCCTTTTTGTGCAAAATTCTGCATTGCAATTTTTTTTTTTGGGGGGGGGGAATTTTGATTACTTGTGTCCCCATCCGAAAAATGGATTGACGCCCCTTTGACACAATGATCTTCTGTTTACTGCATTCATAAATGATGCACTTTACCGCCATTGCCTGAAAATGAACATACAATTTAAAAGATGCCTCCAACTACTTCCATTTATCTTCTCCAACATACATTAAATTCTACAGTAAACCTCTATGATTTTAAAAAGAAGCAGATTGATAAGGCCAAATGTTTAGATGATGGGATGACATATGTAATATCGTATTACCAATAATGAAATAAACTGCATATTCTGCACATATCTAATAAGCGTTTGTGGCATTTCCACTCTATGGGTATAAAATGTAATATACGCATAATATATTATATGTAAGAAATATATCTAAATTACAGTAGAACATCTAGCAAAGAGTTAATAAGGCAGTCATCCCTGGGTGTAGATTCACCATTTTTATGTATTTATTAATTTACCCATACTTTTATTTTTTCATTTAAGTTGATAAAATTATTACCTTATTTCATAAACGATAATCTAAACTCAAAATGCACAATGTTTCCATTCCTAAACAAGAATTATAGAAATACAAAATAAAATTTATTATAATGTACATTATTTTGTCATGACAGTGAGTTGGAACTTTGTGCGTTTTTCCAAAAAAAAAAAACACACTCAATGTTTTAAGTCAGGCACCCGTTGGATTTTGAATCAGCACCATCAAATTGACTAGAATCCATCAAAATAAAGTTTATATTGAAAAAAGATGACTGAAATATGTACGGTTATGTAACCTTTGCGGTGTTTTTAATAGTTTGACGGCCATTTTGGGCTTTTTTGCTTTTTTACAAATACACTTAAGGTTTTGCGTCTGACACCCATTAGACTTGGTATCAGTACCCTCAAATTGACTAGAATCCATCAAAATAATGTGTATATTGAAAAAGATGACTTAAATATGTACGGTTATGTGACCTTAACGACGTTTTTAATGGTTTTGGCGGTATTTTTGTGTATGTTTTTTTTTTTGCTTGCTTACAGAAATGCTCAAGGTTTTGCGTCTGGCGCCCAGGCGCGGTTCCGGGGGGGGGGGGGTGGGGGCGTTAAATTTGCCCGAGCCCCCCAAAAAAATTTCGAAGGG
>JZLH01S0463289.1:110691-123126 GCA_001188425.1 Eucidaris tribuloides | reverse complement strand
TATTATTGTAAAGGAATTTTAGGGATATGTATTTGACCCACTTGACTCATTATCTACGCGTGTGAGCTTAACTGTGATCATTAATACACTCATGCTCATAATTATGGAATATTTTAAAAACATTTTAGAAGTTGCAATTTTTCCGTGCACGGTACATCTGAGATTAATATTTGCTCACCCCAGGTGAAACAATTATAATCTAAGAATTTCAGGAATGCTGAGCATTTTGTAGCGTCCGACTGGACACTAAAACCTGTGCTTATAAATGGCGGTATTTTTGTTGTTGTTGAGTCACGTGGTGGTTACGCGCATTATTAGACTTGTAACAGATAATTCTGATGTTAATTTAATGATAAGTGATATTAGATACAAATTTATCAGTTTTGGGGGTTGTATTTTTTACGTTATTTTAATTTAATACTTTTTTTCATGATTTTTGTGGATTTAAAAAAAATAAATATGTAATTGTTATTGCGTTCAAACGTTATTTAGTTTTTAATTTAGTCATCTCAGGAAATCCAAAAATTGCTTCACATACTGCGTTTTTGTGAAATAAACACTTGTCTTGAAAATTTTGGGCGATAAAGCAGAAAGAACTGAAGTATCAACAAAGTGTTCCATAATCATGAGCAGGAGTGTATATCCATCACCACCATCACTTATCACCATCACCACCACCACTACCACCACCACCATAACATCATTATCGCTATATCAGAATCAATAATCATACTATTATCACCACTATCATCACCATCATCCTCGTCATAATCACCACCAGCATCAAAACATTAAAGGCCCACTGTCATGACAGGATGAAAAACGCAGTCTTTTGACTAAAATCATAGAAAGGGTACAGTAATAACGCCCATAATGCAACGGAAACATCCATGACAGTATGGAAAAAATACAGTATTTGTTTTTTCTCCCAGAATCTGTACACTATGGCACGGCAACAGTCTATGTTCGTGAAGATGTGCCTGCATTTCAAGACTGGTTGATATCCTCTCTGTGGTTATGTTGACCCTTGACAGTGGGCCTTTAATATCAGGTCATCATCATGCATCATCACATTAATGATCATATCGTCATCATCATCATCATCATCATCATCATTATCATCATCATCATCATATCAACGTTATCATCATCACCACATCATCATCACGTTATCATTATCCATCCTTATCATTACTACCACTGCCACCACAATCGTAACAATATATCATCCCAACCATCATAACATTATCACCATATCAGAATCAATAATCATATTATCATCACCATCATCACCATCACCATCACCATCACCCGTATCTTAATCACCACCACCATTAAACATTAACATCAGTTCATCATTATCCATCATCGTATCAATGATCATCATATCAACATCCCCACCGCCATTATCACTATTCATCATCACATTATCATCCATTATCATTAGCATATCAATCATCATTAATAGCAAACCACCAATAATATCAATATCACCATCACCACCGCCACAAACAATACCACATTCATAACATCGTTATCCTCATATCAATCATTAACTCATAAATAGTCTCATCATCATCATCATCACCATCTTCATCATTATCATCATCATCATCATCATCACCACCACCATCTCCACCAACATTATCATCACATCATTATCAGCATCATATCAAGTTAATCATATCAATAATAATCATCACTCATAATCATCACCACCACCATCATCATCATCATCCTCATCACCATCATCGTTATCATCATCACCATCCATTTCAATTTATGTTTACATCAGAAATGCTTCACAAAAACAACAAAAAACAATGGCACATCAATTCTGAAATGTCAACTGGATGTATATTTTATCATTATTTACCCAATCCAAGATTGACAAAATATAAAATACATACACAATTTCATTTATATTATTTGTCATCTTTGAAATGGACGACTGTCTTATAAACATTCACATCACATGAAAGGAAAACAAAGTGAAAATATGTTCAAATAAACACTTTTTGGACATCTTTAGGTCGACACTTCAGACAATGACTTGTTGGATATAAGTCAAGCGTATAGTAGATTTCCATAGGTGTAATATGATACTGAATTACATAATTGTTATAATGGAACATATAAATGAACTTGGCAAATAACAGAAATACTCTTAATCATATACTGTAACATTTTGTACTTTGATTCCTTTCTGAAGAGATTGAAGATTTGAATATTAAATCAAATTTCTCTGATTTAATACTTTTTACTGAATGATCATTGCGACAACAACAAAACCATTTTCTCAAATTTCTTTTCATTTTTACTTTTTTAGTAACTAATTGGTCAGTACAGAATTGAAAATTTGCTGCACGGTAAGAAAGAAATTGTTCTGAATATCATTGTCTTGATCATTACAAGTTCCAGCAGTATAAGCCATGGCCTTCCAGATTTTCTAGTTCCCATTGACTTAAAGGTAAATGACATGATTGGGGATAGTCTTCTACTTGGGGGTGAAACTATTCTAGCACCAAATAAATTATGCAAGGATTCTACTATAAAAAATTTGTGGTCAAAGTTGACTTGTTTTTAAAAGAACTACCATCAATATGCCTTGTGACAGACAAATTTGTTGTATAGTTTTCTATGGGATTAATTTCTCTTGGGGCATGAGAGAAATTTAGGACTGGTATGTTCATGCTTGATTCTCCTTAAGTAAACAAATTAAAGACAAATCCTTCCTGCCAAGAGATACACTCCAGCTGGTGTATATACTGGTAATCTTTCAACCAGTTTGGTTCTAGAGGCATTTTTTTAATTTCTCCCAATCATGTCACTGCCCTTTATCACAGATCTCTTCACATTCAAGAATCAATCACTCAATGCATACATGTGGGGCAACAATACTCCAGCTGAGATATTGTAATTTGCATGGAATATATGAATCATCCAACTTTTACATTAGATGACATTACACATATAAAAAAAAGACAGAAACATTGCTTCTTAACTCTTGAAATAGTAGTCATAAATAAGAGTATCTATTTACAAGTAAATACAATTACAAATAACATCTGGTATCTATGAGAGTATTATACTCTATAAATATTCATACGAAATCATTAACATGTTTGCCATTTTCTGACGTCTTTTACGTTAAGTACCTATTTTGATGATTTTACAAGATGGTGGGATTATATCTAAGGCTTATTTATTTTGATGTACAATATATTATATTCAATAAATTGAGTTGTATTGAAATAAATCAAAAGGTACACATATCATCAACTTACATATGGCACTCCTATTTGGTATATGATTGCAATTTATACCACAAATAAATAATACAAGTATAAATCATACAATATTTTGGCTAACGGGAAATGGCAAGTAAAAAAACAACATTTATTTGGTTGCTTAGGACACAACATCAATACAGTCACTTGACTATAAGTATACCAAGTGTAATAAATGGAGTGGTGGCATGGATGGGGGGATGCCCCCTCACAACCCACAGGTTTAGGGATTTTTTTCCCCTAGTTGCCCCTAGTTTGTTTTTATCTAGAAATTATCAAAGTAAGTGTTTCTATAAGATTTTTCCCTTCCCTGACTGTTGTATATTGATTTCAATGCAAGTTTACTACATCTTAGGGCGTGTTCACAGTAGAGCTATTTTCTCCCACATCCCGGATTCAACCCGGGTAGATCCAGATCAAACGTCAGGTGTGAACAGAAAAATAGGCTGTCAAAAACGATCCGGATCAAAAATTTTACCCCTGGGAAACCGCAAGGTTCCATCCGGATCAACCCGCATCGACCCCTAGTGTCAACAGAAATTGCCTTTTCGATCCGGATTGATCCAGATTACCGAAGTTGTAACCCACTGGGTACGATTTTTAGACAATGAATACATTGAAGAAATCAGCGCCGCACTTAACGCTAGTGACATCATCAACATTTGGTGTTGGCTTATAAGAATTTGGTGCATTGCCCGCCTTATTCCATCCAACTTTCTTTGCCTTCTGGCACAGTATCATTGATGTTTTCGACAGTATTTCATGAGCAACAGTTGTCGCGTATTAACATTGATACTCGCCACGATTCAAGCTACTTCACAGGTCATTGCTACGAGATACGTTAACTTCCAGGTCAGATATGCCAATTTGCTGATGTGGATTGATGCGGGTCGAATGTTCGTCGCACCTAGTGTGAACGGAAATATGAATCCGGATCGATCCGGATTGAACCCACGTCTTGGCTACTGTGAACATGCCCTTAGTGTTGCAGAATGAAACATAGGACAGAACTACTAGTAGTCCAGAGTTGTTTGTTCTATGACAAATATCAAAACAGCCCGACACACCTACCACTGTAGTTTGAAATTTGGATGAAGGATGGAAGAAGAAAACTGAAAATAAGAAAGTTTAAATAGACATAGCAGATTAATGAAATCTACAGTAGTACCACAAATAATTTGCATATTGATCAAACTGAAAAAGTAGCTACAACATAGGTTATTATACCTTTCTTGTAAAGGTAACCTACAACTTTATAAGAATAATATAGTATCATGACTGTAGTTTGTACATTCACCTCCTAGTCTCCACCCATCTCACACTTTAACTCCTAATATATAAATAAATATATTTAAAATAGCTTAATCTCATGCTTACATGCCATTATTAGATGACAAGTTTCTATCTTTCCAAATTTTTAACATCCAATAGAAAGCAAAGGTAGTACAAAACCACAAATATATACAAACAACACAGAATAGAATAGCTTAGATTTTCATTTTCGAACATATTTTGAGAAGCATCGAATATTATTACTGAAGAAGCAAGAGAAAAGTTTCTAAAAAAAAAGAGCCTTGATGTAAGACTAGTCATAGACATGGAGTTGTGGTGTTCCTTTCTCAAAGATTAGAGTTGCATTAGACGAGTTGAATAAGTACAATATATTTGCTTGGACTGATAGCACAGTCTGATTTGTAATTAAAAGATGTCAGTAGAAGAGTAAAAATTCACTTACATGTATCTGTCCAATGAGGATATACAACAAGTATAGGCTTACTATTACAGTATGTTGACTGCCAGGAGACTGAATATGGTATTTCTCCAATATAAATAAACATTTCTTATTGATAACATTACATTATTATCAGACAAAGCACCAACTTCACATGGCAGCGATAGCTTCAAATTGCAAGTGTATCTGAAAATCATTGTCTGATTGAACTTCCTAGTTAGTAAAACTAAAACGTTTGTTGTTGATTCCTGATCACTTTCCACAAAATGGCAAATTTGCAAACAAGTACATATCATGGGAGATGTAAAAGATCATCCCCAAGATTTGGAGGGGCGTGGCAATGCGGGCATCTGATTCCATGTCATTATTCCAAAAGTTTTGCCATTCCGAAGGTTTGTTTTTCCAACAATTTGTTATTCCAAAGATTCAAATACTACACGCTTTTTTTAACAAATCCTATTTCATTTTCTGATTACAGGGCCTGAGGTACAGATGTATGGGAATTTTGTAAGTTTGGAATAATGAATCTTTAAAATAATGAACATCAACCCCCCCCCCCCCCAGCATCCTTCCTGAAAGTCAGTATACAGTACTTTTTGGATAGTGGAGGAAGATGAAATGTACCAACGTAAGCATCTCAAGTATTTTCTGGACCTTATGCAATATGGACTGATGTACCCTATTTCATTTTCAGATTAACGACCCCTCAGGTACAGATGTATAGAAACTTTGTTCGGAACAATAAAACTTCAGAATAACGAACATTGAGTATAGCACACATCACCCCTAGCCATCTCCATCTCCTTCCAAAATCCACGAGAAAGATGAAAGCTACCAACAAAAGAATCTCAAGTATTTCATGGACCAAGGATGTCAGTTCATTTTGGAGTTGATGAGGATGTCATGCACAAATTGCTTCAGAGTTTTTTTTCAGAAGTTTTCGATCCAGCCTCTTACCATAGAGGTGTGCACCTTCTCTGACATCACCTACCGCTTCTTGTATTAGGTCAAAGGTCATCACATTCCCATAGATGTGAGTACCATTTCTGACGGTACCTTCTGCTTCTTTTAAGGTCAAAGGTTAAAACATTCCCAATGAGGTGAGTGCTATTTCTGACGTAACCTTTCTGCTTCTTTTACGGTCAAAGGTCATCACATTCCCATTGAGGCAAGTGCTGTTTCCGACATAACCTACTGCTTCCTGTAAGGTCAAAGGTCATTGCATTCCACCGAACATGGGGTCATTCATCACACATCCTGGGATTAGTTTGAACGGATTCATTTGAAATGCTCTCATGAGTCAATACTCGCATCCAATCGATCAACCTGATCACAAACGTCCATAAGCGCGCGATCCAGATCGTCCATATCAGAGGGGATCGAGTGGCTGTACACTCCGTTGTCGACGCCCCCGATGGTCGACGACGACGACGCGTCACTGGCAGTGCGTCGCGACCTCCGACCTCCGGGGTAGAAGCTATAGTGGTCTTGCAGGCTATGCCTCTCGAGGAAACCTTCGAAGTAATCGATGTCCTTTTCTGGGATGTACGGCCTCATATCTGAGAAACGGAGAAAAATAGAAACAAAGTTTTAGTGCAAGTTCAAATTTCAATTATTTTGCTCTTTACCATATAGAAAAGTCACAAATGTTTTGCTACCCGAAACTTCATTGGTGATTATGAAAAGCACTTCAACTTTTTAACAACTTCACCACCTACATCTTCTTTATCCTTTATCCTCCCCCAAAATTGTGATGATCTTAATCATTAAACAGAAATTGCATTTTAACTATAACTCACTGAATTACCTCTACCCATATATGTTAAGGAAACATTTCAAAATCCAAACACTTACTTTTAATTTCACATTCAGAATATCATATTGAATCACACACAATGAATCACTTCTGTGCTTATTTTCTGGTGTTCCAATCTTTTGTAGGATTGAAGGAGATCAAACACAATCCATGGAAAACATAATGAACATTTTAACTATGACATAGTCCTAAGTTCCAAAGGTCAACATTATGGGTAGAAGCATGTATAGTACCATACTTGTGGGTACGATATTCTATTATTAATATTATGTTGGTGCAAAATTAACTCATTCCTTCATGCAGCAGACCTTTTTCATGTTTCATAGCGTGCACATACACATACACACACAGACACAGACACACACATAGACTATGCACACACACACACACACACACACACATGCACACAAACACACACACACACATGCACACAAACACACACACACACTGGCACATACAGAGAGTGAACGTGTCCTTTGTAGTTAATTGAAGCACATTTTTTTTCTCAGCTTTTTTCGGTAACCTTCCTGCATGGTACGTCACCATTACATGTCATTTCTTCTTTCAAATGTTATCTGTTATATTACGCCTTTATTCAGTACTGTTCATGCTATGACCTACATACAATTTGTAATGTTTTATCTTCTTGTTTGATTTGTATCATGCAGAAAATAATAAATGAAATGAAATTTAATGTTTCAACTCATTTGGGACTTAAGGCATTTTTTTTTCACTTCTCCCATCATGCATTGCCCTTTAATGTCTTTCTGTTAGTGACAAATTGTTACTTTCATCAGCACAACAGAAAATGATGTAAACTAAAAACTAACAATTTCAAAATTTTAAATACTAAACATATTTTCAAATAAATGTGATAAATTAGTACACTTATGATAACTTTACTTTTAGAACTTTTTCCCCAAGGATGTGAAAACATTCCCACCACACTCATTCACAAAAGAAATGAACTCGTTCATTAAGTCACAAATGAAGTACTGTGTACAGAAAATCTCCATTTAATTAGTTTCAATATCATATTGAAATATATGTACACCTATTATTAACAATAAACCACTTATACATGTACCTAGAATTCAAGTACTTTGCAAACCAATGCTTCTATGTGTAGTCCACTCAGAAACTACATAATCTGAGTACTTTCTAAACCATGAACAGCAAAAAAATGAATGGCTAAAACAATGAAATAATGGCAAAAGACATAATTATCCCACTTATGCTTAATATACTTGATTTTCAACAAGCTTTCTTTTTAATCATTTTTTTTTCCATAATTGAAAGTAAAATTGATGAAGTTCAGTCTGTATCTTGTAAACTTAAACTTCCAAGGTCATAATGAAGAATATTCAAGAATAATAATTTCATATAATATCTATCTTTACATAATAATTTCACTATATCCAAAATGTTGCATTTCACTGATTGTGTATCTATCATATTCAATGTAGTTTATCAACATGCGGTCATTTCTCTTTTTTTCAAATTCTTGATAGATTTAAAATAATAATAAATTTATATAACAGCAAATTTGTACACATAATGATCTCATCCTAAAATGTACTATGGTACTTAGTTAAGTTTTAATTTTTAAGTTTAAACAAATACAGGGAATAATATTCACTTAACAATCTATTAACCCGTTGGAGATGATTTGATTTCACTATAACACGCATTTTCCATAGACCCCGACACGAGTTAACTCGTACATGTACTTAGTCTCCAACGGGTTAAATGTACGTCTGTAAATCACTACTGATCTAAACATACTGTAGGAATGAAGCTGTATTGTTCAAGTTGTCTTTAATTTAAAAAATATTTGTAGCAAAACAAATGCAATTGACTTGATAAACTGCACTCAGTTGAAACAAATTCAACGACACATGAATTCTGTCAAAACATAAATATTTAAAGGTAAACCTACACATAACTTTTTATTTGTATATTCAAAAAATAGGTTTAAACTTCAAATACAAATTTAAATTTGTAATTATTTGTATTCTAATGTTGGAATGCAACTAGTATATTTGCTGGCCATATTATGGACAACAATAAATGTGTACTAGTGTGCGTATGCTTGTCAATATGTTGCCAAGGAATTTTTTGCTAGTCTTTGCTAGTTTACTCTTAAGTGGTATGCTGTAGGACAAATATTAGGAACTTCATGAAAAGCATTTGCAAGTCTAAATCTGTATACAAAAGCAATTTATAGGAATCTGTTCAAAATGTTACTGTTAGAGTGACTCCAACTTTAAAAGCACAACTTTTTGACTTGGGTTGATATAGTCTATTGTAATTGTTAAATACTACAATTTGGGTGACAACATAAAACTTTTAACTTCTTTATCACAGCGCCACTGGCTGCTTGAACTTTGTGTATTGGTAGCTTCAAAAGAGTCAAAAATTCAGCCAGGCTTATAGTCATAAAACAACATGGTGCCTGTAAAGATTATCATCAGATGTAAATAAAGAAAATTAGAGATAATAATGAAAAAAAAGTTATTTTTTTCTCTGGGGAAAATTGGTTAGGGTGTCCCATGTAGACAGGTGACCTTTCCATACAGGTTTACGGTAGGACAGGTTTGATACTTGACAGTATGTAATCATACCTGGCCAAAGGTTCCCAGCGAATCAGTAAAAACAACTGTCCTGATTTTCCCCTAAAGACACAGGCTAACATTGTGGAGCTTCAAGTTAAAAAAATTGTCAAACTTTGCTATATGAGCTACATACATGTAGCAGTGTTTGAATGGACAAATAAACACCCTAGAATACAAAAGTTTGGAAATTTATGCTGCCACTGGAAAGATATGAATGAATCAACAATAAGTACTCAGGCAGAGTACAAAATATCCTAGATCTACACACAGTAAGTCTATGGGAGGAAAGGGGCAGGTGAATCCGGTCAACTTTATTGCTTTTTTAAAACACTAAATAATCATTTTGAAATACAATTTTTTCAGGGCTCCATTTTTAGACCTTATCAAATACAGTTGGAGCATGATTATGTAGGTCATATGTTTTTTTTAAATGTGGTCATTTGTCTTTAATTTAAAAAATATTTGTAGCAAAACAAATGCAATTGACTTGATAAACTGCACTCAGTTGAAACAAATTCAACGACACATGAATTCTGTCAAAACATAAATATTTAAAGGTAAACCTACACATAACTTTTTATTTGTATATTCAAAAAATAGGTTTAAACTTCAAATACAAATTTAAATATGTAATTATTTGTATTCTAATGTTGGAATGCAACTGGTATATTTGCTGGCCATATTATGGACAACAATAAATGTGTACTAGTGTGCGTATGCTTGTCAATATGTTGCCAAGGAATTTTTTGCTAGTCTTTGCTAGTTTACTCTTAAGTGGTATGCTGTAGGACAAACATTAGGAACTTCATGAAAAGCATTTGCAAGTCTAAACTTTAAAAACACAACTTTTTGAATTGGGTTGATATAGTCTATTGTAATTGTTAAATACTACAATTTGGGTGACAACATAAAACTTTTAACTTCTTTATCACAACGCCACTGGCTGCTTGAACTTTGTGTATTGGTAGCTTCAAAAGAGTTAAAATTTCAGCCAGGCTTATGGTCATAAGACAACATGGTGCCTGTAAAGATTATCATCAGATGTAGATAAAGAAAATTGGAGATAATAATGAAAAAAAAAGTTATCAAAAACTACTTTATATCATGGTCTTAACTTTTAAAGTATTCAATGAAAATATCAAGCATCTATGCTATTTCAAATGAAGGCAGTATAAATGCATGTAATAAGTATGTATCCCTATGAAGATTTACTGAATACGTTCATGAACATAAAAATATCAAAAGGCTTCTTCTCTTTTCACATTACAATTATGCACCATTCAAATTTGGAACAAATTGCACAATTTTTACTTATCTAGAAATATTTTATCACATGATGGTTGAACTCATTGCAGTATTAGAAAATACATTCATCATCATTTTTAGATAGCGGGATACACCGTGGCACTGACAGAAATTTTGATTAAAATATAAAGAAATTTAAATTTGGCCTCGAGTAATTAATCAGGGTTTGTAAAAGATAAATTTCAGCTCCATCCATACTCATGGTAATTCACTGCTACCATTGGTGTTCTACTTCTTATTCTGTATTGTCACCTAACAATAAATTTACCACTAGACTAGAGATTCTGTGTATGTACACGGGCCATATATTTGCTGTACTCAAATCAACTGACATAAATGCATCATACCCATTTTCAACAAACATGAAACACCAAAGAGTGTTATTTAAATAAATTTTAGACACATTTCTGACTCTACGCAAGAAAAACTCAACCCACTTATTTTTCATTTCTACCATTAGAACAACACAGACATTCGCTCAAATTAAGACTAAGTACTGAAAATTCATCTCAAGTTTGATTTTGAACAAACACAATAAACAGAAATTAAAATCAATGCCATAAACCAAGCTCATACAATGTTAAAAATGTGTGCATTATTAGGCTAATGAAACTTGATTATTAGTTTCCCGTCACCCACCCTCGTCATGATTTTGGGGGCGTGTTAGCAGCCGAAAATCCAAAAATAATTAATTATTTTGACAAATTCTTTTAAACCTCACGTTTTCAGTTAATTTTGGAAATTTTGGTAGGAAACAAGTCTCGGAAATGAGTTTAACCCATTGAAGACGAGTGACGAGATATTTTGTTGTGAGGTCTATGGGAAATGCGTATTAAAGCAAAATTAAATTTTCTCCAACAGGTTCAAAATATACCCAATATTGTTTGCTATTCCGTTTCAAGATGGCCTCTTATAATGTTTCAAAAGGGTTCCACTGTACATGTTTTGGGTTAGAAACGGGAAATGTGCAAATGGAATGAACAAAGCATTTTAGTGTTTGTAAAAAAAAGTTAGAATAATGAAATCCTGCATGTAATGAATAATGGATAATGAAATAGTTCACTCATTATGGGCTGAAAAAAATGTGACGGGAAACTCATAATCATGTTTCATAGGCCTTATCTGTGGCTACCAATTGTAAGGGTGTTTCAAGGCTATTCATGGAGGAGGGGATTCCCATTTTACTGTTTCAGTCCGATGCAATAATTGTACAATCACTGCCAGGCAGTCTTTGTGTTCTAATTGTTGTTTTGAAAGATAATTACTTAATGAGACAAACATTTTGTGACAGACATGTACACTTAGTGTCCACAATTGCAAACTTGTCTCCTAATTTTTTCTTTGGTCACAATCGTGATTACATGTACATGACACTAATTATGGCAAAACTGATAAAATAATCTAGTACATAAATGTACTAGTGATGTACTGTGATGGCACAGATTGCTGCATTGAATTCAATAGTGATGCAAATCAATGGCAATGGCAGTGTTTATTTCATGGTTCAACTGAATTTGCCAAAATACCTTCAGGTCTCAAAAGTACACGTAATGATCACGGGGCATATACAACTGTGCGTGCTGATTACATCAAATGTGCAACATAAATTTACATTTGAATATGTCTAGTCATTAGGCCTAGTGGCAGTTTTTTTTAAAGATTTCATCAATTCCTCAG
>JZLH01S0463289.1:76700-110633 GCA_001188425.1 Eucidaris tribuloides | reverse complement strand
ACATATCTACATCTTTCAAAATTATGTCAAAATGCACAAAACAAGATTTATTCTATTGAGCTAAAATAAAGTGTCACAGAAATACACCTGAATACATAGCACCACCACTCCCTTCAGTTTTATTGTGATATGTTTATCTTTTACCATAGCAACAGAAAGAAAAAAATAAAACATGAATCTACACTCCTTCATACAGCACTTATTCTGTCAATATATACATTTATCAGCTTAAATTTTCTAAGTACAATTAAGGCACTATCAACAAATAATTGTAATGGACATGTGTGAATGTGGGAATACAATAGCTCATTCCCACTTTCAAAACACAGCAAACTCCACCTAAGTTGGAGTTGTGTAAACTGAATATTGCCTAAGTTGAAAGTATATAAAATTCCCTCTTCCTTTCTTTTTTTGTTTTTACCTCCCCATATTCTGGCATCTCTAAGACCCCTATATCATAACAACTCCCCCACACGACAACTCCCCTGGAGAAATACTCCCCAAGAGGAGGGCTCCCCAAAGGATGCCTCTCCTGAAGGACAACTCCCTTGGAGGACAACTCCCCTGGAGGACAACTCCCTGGGAGGACAACTCCCCTGAAGGACAACTCCCTTGGAGGACAACTTCCTAGGAGGACAACTCCCCAGCAGACAAATCCTCCAGAGGACAACTCCCCAGCAGACAACTCCCCGGAGGACAACTCCTCCAGAGGACAACTCCCCAGCAGACAACTCCCCGGAGGACAACTTCCCCGAAGGACAACTCCCCTGAACGACAACTCCCTTGGAGGACAACATCCCCAAGGACTACTAACTTGAGGAAAACTCAGATTTTTGAAACTTGAAACAGTGTTAAACTCTTCTGGGGGAGTTGTCCTTTGGGTAGCCACTTTCTGGGGAGTTGTCCTCAAAAAGAGTGGTCCTTAAAGAAAGCTGTTCTCCAGGGCAGTTGTCCTGCGAGGGAATTGTCAGGTGAAGTCATCCCTCGGTGAGTTGTCCTACGGGGAGTAGTTCTCAAAATCTCTTAGACAGCAGACCATCATTTTAGGCTCGCCCTGGAGTCCGGAATCTGTCCTGCTTTTCAAGCATGCCATACGCTCAAAAAGTCAAAAGATAAGATCCTACCACAGACTGGCAGAAAAATCTGGGTCTCTCCCACAACGGATAAACTACACCATTAGAAAGTGTATCCATGTTTGCAACTTCATAGGTTATGTTAACCTGCTGGCAATGGGAACTGGGTGTTCCATGCATTAACTCCATCAGCGTGTTTCCACAGAAAAAGGTGGAATACGAATTATCTTTTCCGGAAAACCATGTTGCCTTTAAACCATCCTGTTTCCACAGAGCGCAATGTACCGATTCTGTGTTCCGAGTCAAGCAAATACTGTGTCAATCGGAAGTCAAGAAATTTAACCTTACACGAGATTGTAATACACTTTCGGGTTACACACCGTGACATCTACTTCCACCTGACATGGTTGTGTTTTCACAGAAAAGTTACATGGATTAACACGTTAATTAACCACTGAGTCCCGAAGGTGGTTATGATAATCCGTATTTTGGTCATATACGTTTTATCAATAATCCGTATCGCTCGTGTTTCCACAGAAAGGTTTTCCGGAATTGTGAATTCTTACACGGGTAATACCGTGTAACAGTTTTCTGTGGAAACACGCAGTATGAGAATTACAAAATCGTGAAGGCAACAAGTTAATATAAATCATGTGCGCTAACAGCACGAATGGTGTTTTCACATAAAATCTCCCCTATGAGAGTTTCCAAAAGTTGACAGATACATAATTTGTAAAAGTGGGAATGGGCTCTTACAATGTTTGTGTCAGCTGCTATGTGTAAATAAGCACTCACTCCTTTACAGGAGACCTACAGAAATCATGTACAGTCTTAATTGTTAATAACAACAACAAAATAAAGTTGGAGCAAATGTACAGCCAAGCAACTTGTTCTATCAAAAGAAATCAATGAAATTAATCAACTGATATGGTTGAGTTGTTTATCATACTACTATACAGTATAACAAATATTGATAAAAACCAAACAAACAGCATTAAGTACTGGATTATCATGTGAATGTACATGTATTAATTTTGTGTTTGGAATGTAAAAAATGTGCACAGATTTGTTAATTTTGATGATGCGCATGTGATAAAGTCAACATTTAGTAAGTGCTCATGAAGCATGACAAGTGATGCTCTTGTTTACTTATTTTTTTTTTAGACGGACTATGCATTTTGTGAACTAGAATGTTTGAGAAAAAATACAATTTAATCCCAACAGTAACAATATTTTTACAGACTTCATACAACCTTGCCATTACATGAAAAGACAATTTCTTTGGCAAAGTATATTGGTGATAATTTACTACCATTTCAGAAATAAATCATAATGGTGAGATCAGCTCAAAACCTTCAAGAAATATCAAACACCACTTGTTCATATTTTTTTATTGTTCTGCAAACAAAAGCTTTCACGGTAAATATTTGAGACTTATCAAGTTGTGACATATTATGACTGCTCACTAATTTAAACTCATTGTGCAATGTCACAAACAATCACCAAGAAATGTTGAAAACTATCTACCTGCTCATTTCTAACGTAAACAATGTGTCACCATGGCAACCGCAAAGTTGCAAGGTCCCACACTGGTTAAAATATCATCCCAGGAATAGAACAATCCAGACTTGTGAAACACAAAATAAGGGGGAAAAACTAAAATGGCAGATAAACCAATGTCCAAGCCTTACCAACGACCATGTTAAAAGTGCCGAAACTAAATATAAAATGACAAACTAATTAAAAGAGAACATAGAGACATTAAATCTGTGCAAAAGGCTGGTAGCTAGATAGCAAGATCAAACTTAATTTTGCAGTACTTTTTATGCAATGGTCATCATCATGAATACAATTTCATACGTTATAAATAAATCACTGAATGTTGATGAATAACTCATGAGATGTTCATGAATAACTCATGAGATGTTCATGAATAACTCATAAGGTGTTCATGAATAATTCAAAAGATGTTCATGAATAATTCATGAGATGTTAGTTGATTCATCTAACCCTTTCAGTACCACAGTCAGAAAATTACATAAAAAGTTGGAGTTCCCAGCATTTTTGAAAAACAAAATTCCCTGATTTTCCTCCCAGACAGAGTTTTAAAATTTGGGATCATTATAGAATAAATGCATGTTTCATCAAATAAATGTGTGTTGCAATTTGACACAAACATTTCCCTCGGGAAAATGTGAATTCTATTATAGGTGTCTGCTCCTAGCCTTTGTATACCTCTATGAAAAATTTGAAGAGAGTGCACTAAAGCAGAACTTCTAGAATTCACCTTGTTGCCTATAAAAGTTGCAACACTGAGGGCGCTGTCACACAAAACAAAATGTGGCTAGATTTTTCCAAGACACACTTCTGTTGCAAATTTGAATGAGATCTAATTAGAAACATGACATGGTAGCCTACATCTATAAAAGTCAGAACATTGAGGATGCTTTCAAAACCCCCCCCCCCCAAAAAAAAGACGGGGGGGGGCTAGATTTCCCATGATACAATTTCATAGCAAATTTGAATGAAATCAAACAAGAAATGTGACACTTGATGTACCCTGTTAAAATCAGAACACTGTGAGGTATAGGAACCCATATTGACCACCCATACACCTCCATCCCCCCCCCCCAAAAAAAGGGAATTCGTGTTCCAGGTTTCTCCCAATTTCCAGCTCTGTGTTGTATCTGAGGCCGGCCTCAGGACCGATTTTTCATGGCCTCGGTCTCAGTCTCAGTCCAAATAACCTGTACAAACCCTATGGAAAGGTTACGTTTTGGGGTGGCCCCAGTCTCGGAACCTGTGGCATCAGATTTAACACTGGGAACCCTGAAAGAGTGTGAAGTTCTGTCGGTGAGGTACTGAGAGGGTTAAATTAAAGGGGTGAGGCGGGTTCGATGGTGCCCATGGCTGAGAGGAGGGAGCGGGTGAAGGGTCCGCTGTTGCCGCTGATCGTGGAGTCGGCGTCGTCGCTGAGGTTGCCGATCGAGGCCCGGCTGCGGGTGCCGTACGGGTCCTCGATGTCGTTGTCGAGCATGTACTTGTCGAAGAAGCCACGATGCATCTCGCTGATCAGGCACATGCGCATTCCTGCGGAGGCAAAACGTGACACATGCAAGGATGATTGGTCAGGGCTGTGCTAGATCTGGGCGTTGTTAGCGATGAGCGTTTGTTAAAGGCATCATTTCAAAAATGTTTCCAGTTTTAAAAATCTGATAGCTACATGATCCTCTATGCTAGTAGTGTTTGTGATAAGGTCTAAAAATAAGGCCCTGAAAAAATTGCAATCCAAAACGATCATAATGTGTTTTTAAAATGTGAAAATCAATCACTGACTATTTCAGTTTTCCCCATCGACTGCTGTAATACAGATTTTTGTCCCCAGGACATTAAATCATGTATAGATACTATTCAGTACTTATTCAGCTAGTAATGGCATAACCGTTAAAAGTTTTGTGGTCTAGGGTGTTGTATTAACTTTCAGGAGGGGGAGAGAGGAGGGGAAGTGAGGGGAGGAGGGGGAGGGAGGGGAGGAGGTTGGAGGGGGAATAGTGTGGTAACCAAATAGGGCAATGTTTGAAGATTCATGTATAAAATTTTCAAGTTTGATATGAACATAGAATAGGAAAAGAAAACCATTGGTAGGAAGAAATTATGAAATGCAAAGATAGAGGAGCTGAGAGTTTGGTTAGAAAGGTACATAGACACTTAGTGGACATACATGTCAGTGGCGTAGCCAAGGGGGGGCGATGGGGGCGGTCGCGCCCCCCCCAAGATTTGACCAAAAAAAAATTTTTTAAAAATCATGTGAAGCTCCCACCTTCATTTCCTCTTTTTTCTTACTGTTGATTTACAGCAATATACATCAGGCGCGGATTTAGATATATATTTTCATAAGCGTGGTAAGAAACATGTCAAAATTTTCGCCGCGCTCCGCGCGCAAAATTGCATCCTACAGGCTAACAATTTTTCATGCAGACTGCGACGCAAAAATTGAATACAAGTAATAATAATAGATGATGAAAATAATAATGATAATAATGAAAACATTTTTGATGATAAGCGCATACACAAAAGACAAAATTTGCCAAATGTCATCTAAAACACATTTTAGAACAGAGATAGGGCCTACAAAAAGGATTGTTGTGTATTTTTTTGCAGATGCCTTGTGGCAACAAGATGTAAACAAGTCATGTTCTAATGTATTACATAAGAATATTTTGTTAAGTATGTTAATTTATGGGGATAGCACTGCTTGCCTCAAAATGTTGTAGTAGCAGTGTACAAAATGTGAAAATTTTCAGGCGGCGCTACGCGCGCCAAATTCAATAAGCAAAAAAAAAAAGAATACTGTGTGAATTAGTATAGTTTTGTAATAATTACATCAAAGAATTGTTCACGATTAATTATTCAGATCAAATTTGTCGGCTAAGAAGCAAAACATAGTTAGAATTTTAAATGGTGAAACTCGCAAATCCTTCCTACGGAGGGAAAACCAAGCGTGTGTTTTTATTTTACTGTTTTGCAATGCAAATTTTAAGTGGTTTGATTGTAAAAATGTGATTTTTTGGCTCGCTTCGATACGCTCGCCTCGCATATCAAGAATATTATAATTTTATTAGCGTACTCAGTGGCCATCATCAGAATACTTGGGGCCATAACTTGCCAAAAACAGCTAATAGTTGACTGTATTGTCTGTATTGAATAGAAAAAAATTAAATGGACAAAAAGATTGAATTTGTGGGAGCAACTAAATCGCAAATATGTCATGATAAAGGCAGAAAAGGAAGAATTATTTAACCGTACAATTTCTAGGCATACAGCAGGCATCCCGCCGCGCAGGACCTTGCGCAATTGCCCCTGATATGTAGCTATAAATTGAGCACAATGTTTATTGATGCCCGCTCTATTTGAAATCATTGAAATACCGCCCACTGAAAATATGCCTTATCTTAATCACATAATAGGAACTGTTTTAAGTCGATAAAACAGCAAAAACACACACCAAATTTGCACGATTAATTGCATCAAAATACCAAAAGCCACTACACCGTGGGAGGGGAGACACCCCTCCCACACCCTCCCCCCTCGGCCATCGCTTCCGCTCAGCATCGGGCTCAGTCGCAGATTCGCTCCTTGCAATATTCCGCCCCCACATAAATCAAATCTGCTACAGCCACCTGATACAATGTAGCAAATTGGAAGTGGGAAGTATTTTTTGGGAGGGGGGGAATGGAGAAAAGTGAAATTTTAATATTTGCAGCAAGGATTAAGTCAAACTAAACTTCATTTGGGCAAGAGAAACAGAATATAGAACAGAAATATGGAGAAAAGTATTTGCAGATATCAGCAGAAAGGGAAAGCACACCAAATTTGTATAAAAATTGGAGAGATAACATCAATATACACAGACATTGGTACAATATCAATCCGAACAAGTGAAAAGTGAAATTGCAGGTGCAGTCATATGCTTTCCATTTCAGTCAAGTTCCATAGCAATATGTAGTTTTGATGTCAGTGAGTATGGCTTGTGATTGGCCTAAGTGTGTTCAACATACACTTGATGTGTGTGGCCAATGAAAAAATGTACATTTAATGTGAACATATCAAAATAATTCAAAAGCCACATACAAAAAACTACAAACAATTCAGGACATCTTATTGTCTCAAGATGTCAGTGGAAAGGAATTGCAAAATTTCGCAATAAAAAGTTGAATTTGTCATCTCAAGATTACAAAGGCACTGATATCAGAATTTACTGAGCATTTTCAACTTTAGAATACTATGGCAAAGAAATATCAGCAAATCAGTTTTACAAAAAATAAGTAAAGAAATAACAAAAAATAAATATTAAATAAGTAAGTACAAAATAAAGGCAGTATTGTCAAAATCCCTGATTGCTGGAACAGCTTTTTAGCCTAATGACAGAGCCAAAATTGGGAAGTAGGCAGAAATGTTACGTGCATACCAATTTTACTTTTTTCCCCCTCTCTGTCATCTCTGATAAATTTAAAACCCTCCATATATTACCTCAAAACCAAAAAAAAAAAATCTTTGCAACATTTATGTTTGTTCTTGAATGTTCTTATTGTGTGTCAATTCTGATCCATGTAAATCTTGATCTTAATTTTGGATGTGAAGTGAGATTTTAACCTGTTGTCTTAGGTGATAATAAATTGCAAAGAAATAAGAAAAGAAAAAGTCAATTGAGGAAGATTTCAGAAATGACTGGATTATAATACAATGAAGCACAGAAAAGTAAAGGTTAAGGAAGGGTAAAACATCTACACTTTGGTGGACTAAACTGGAGTTATTATCTTACAGAAAGTGAATAATGGCATAAACATGAATTAAATGAAATTAAACTACATCTGCTAAGACATTACTACTACTGGGTGACAAAGACGAAGCCAAGATAATATAGAGGTTACAATTGCCACCTCCTGATCATTTGTATATTATAAACTTTGGTGTTACATTGTCAGAAATGGACGTTAAATAGAAAGGTCATTAAAATGATATTAATTTGGTTACCCACAAGTTAATCAGTCAAAGTATGGCTTTCGTCCCATTCATTCCACCATCTCCTCCCCTTCCATTCCCTACCCTCCCCCTCCCTTTCTCTCTCCCCTCCCACTAGCCTTTCCCATCCCCTCCCCCTAGCCTTCCCCCTCCCCCTAGCCTTCCCCCTCCCCCTAGCCTTCCCCCCTCCACTCCCCTCCCCATAGCCTTTCCTCCTCTCTTACTTTTCTACCCTTCCCCTTCCCTCTCCTCTACCCTTCTACTGTCCCCCTCCCACAGACCCACACCCTTTTACCCTACCCCTTTTCAACCTTTATGTCATGATTTTTTTACCTTTTTGAAGTGGGATATCTGAAGCCAATAATGAACACCACCTATGAATTTGTAGAAAGCCAGCTACCTCACAAGAGTGGTAGATTCTGTAGCAGATTTCTTCTATATTCCTGCAAATATATCTTATTTTGGTTTCATCTTCTCATTCTCATTCGAATATTTTCAGTCCTGATTTGATCTTTATCAAGTTCTGTTTTAATTCTGTAATAAAGTACAATTATCACCATTGCATGGATGAAACAATCATCATATGGGCTTTTAACCCGTTGGCTACAGGAACTGGCTGTGCCATGTATTAATTGTATAGGAATTGAGGAATATCAGAGACAATGGATTAACACTTATCAGAATGGGATAAATGGAAATTGCAGAGGAAATTAGGTAAAGGAAATGATAACATAAATAGAAAACAGCTCAAAGTTGTAGGTTGTATGGTTGGTAGGATGCCACATGCAAAAGCAAGAATATTGAAAGGCCAGGTAACAAATTTTGTTAGGATTATTCAATTTCTCCTCATTACTGTGAAAACTTCACATTGAAAAAGATGAACAAATATGTCTTGAAAAGTATGCACATCATACATACATCAATTTTGATGATCTGATCGAAACAGAAAAACTTAATCTAGTTACACCCAGCACAGCCCTGATCTCAATTTCAAGGAAAACAGAAAAGTGAGTTATTAATTCTCTAAACTTCCGCATCAGAACTAAAGCACACTTCTTTCATTTCCAGAAATCAGAAAAGTGAGTTATTAATTCTTGCAACTTCCGCATGAAAACTTAGCATGACACTTTCATTCCTGTAAAACCCAGCAAGTAGTTGCTACAGAGAATAAGAGGAGGAGAGAAACATTACGTGATTAATAATATCATGGGAATGAGAGAGTATAAGATATGAATAGAAAATATTATGAAATAGACAAATCCACCAGGCACAGGAAATATGATAATCAAAACTTTGTTCTAATTGCTGGCAGTTATTAAATACATCAAATATCCAGTTAAGTTGAAGTTCTAAAGTGATATTCTACAACTTGAACACCTGTACATTTATCATGGATTCTAATAATTGTGAAAGTTAGTATATATCTGCATATTTCACTAATGTATTCCAATTAGTTGCAGAAAGCTCACTGACACTCTAGTCTTCAAAATTAAAAAAAAAATAGCATTTTGATCACTAGATTTTCAGTCAAATGTCAAGTAATACTTTACTCATATTACATCAACTTCTACATTTTGTACTTATCAATATAAAAGACCATGAAATGTAAATACATTTGTGAAACAGTCACAATTTGACCCAATTCAAAGAATATACCCCATACACAAAGGAGGCTTAAGCTAGATATGTTTTATTTTGTGATTTTGAGTGTGGAAGATATTTTGTTTCAATTCATATCATTCAAAGAATTTCAAGTTGTAGGTTCTTACACAACAAACTGTGTGTGCAGAGAATGAAGCCAAACTCTCATGAATTTGATCATACTCCAACTAATTAGAAATCAGGTGTGTCCATTTAATGAATTTTGATTCAATGGCTTTCCATTATTGAACCTGGAGGCTTAGTGAAACTTCCTTTGTACATATGGGTCTTCATGTTAATGTGCAGGTTATGGAAAAGTTGTTGAACTACAAGCTACAGAAGGAAGAAAATAGGAGAGAAATTTCACCAATAGTAACAAGATGATCTCCCACTATACTAAACTTGAGTGGTTCTTCGAAAAGGTATGAAGTCAAGAGAAAAATACTATACAAAAACATGGAACACAAATTCTGGCCAATCAGAGACAGGAGCACTGTATTGTTACATTTTTCAACGCTTTACAAACTTTAAGAAATTCTTTCCTTGTTTCTTTGATTTTGATGCAATGCCTGAATCATTCTTCAATATTTCTATCAATTTACTTTGTTTCATCAGGTGTCTGGCAGAAGTGCCCTAGCATATATTCCCGGCAGAAGAGCCTGAACAGTTAATTTTCTCTAATTTGAGAAATATTGCCATATTTGATATTTGCACTAAACAGACTGAAAGACGGACCTAAGACATCACACTACATTGATTTCATCTGAAAAAAAAAAACCCAATGGTGTTCAAGCTAGAGAAAATTGAGTGTCTAGGCCCTTCTGCCGTACAACCGACAAAGTATTAGTGCAAATAGCTATTCATCAGCTCCTTACAAGATATATACAGTATTTACATAATGATCTGTGACACAATTGTAACAGACCACTAATACATCAGTTAAATGTTTAGAAAAATTAAATATGTTTGAGAAGTTAGAAGACATGCTGTAGAACTGAATATATTTTGCACCTTCACCCCTACAAAGCAGTGTATCTTCTATATATTTTTGTTATATAATAGCCTGTGTAAGCCACGGCCCACTTGCAATTTATTTATTCCAAATGAAACTTAGTACAATCAGTCACAAAATGCATCCAGTACAAGAGATAAAACACACTGATTCTCTACTATAACAGGTGACATGTAACCAGAGAGATACTTTCCAAGTTATTTGTTAATAAAACTGTTTTTCTCCATGAGACACAGTACCACAGCACACCATTATCTGGTACAGAGCAGCTACACACAGTTTGTTAATAGAAGTAATTAAATATACCAACTATTGTGAAACAAAAGTAGTCTACTTATACATGTACTTAAGGAGGACACAAAAGGTTCTGGACAGTTCCAGAAAATATGTAGGAATGAAATTACTGGAGTATATAACATTGAGTATACTTTACGAGTTGGAAAGATATAAAATTTGTAACTAGGTGTGACACAGGTAAGAAATGAAAAAAAAAACAGACTAGTTGTAATATTTCATGGAAACAACATGTCTGATTAAGCAAGCAGTTCTTAACTAACAAACACCGATGATTTACTAAATTAAGTAATGAACATTAGTTTTTCAAACACAAAATAACAGAAAATACTTCTTGAATACCAGAAATACTTCTTGAATTCCAGAAATATTTCTTGACTGTCAGAAATACTTCTAATACTTTTGGAATTCCAGAAATAATACTCTAATATGAGAAATACTTCCTGAATACTAGAAATACGTCTTGAATATCAGAAATACTTCCTGAATTCCAAAGACACTTTGTGAATTCTAGAAATATTTCATAAAATCAAGAAATACTTCTGGAATTCCAGAAATACATCTTGAATACCAGAAGTATTTCCTGAATTACAAAAATACTTTTTGAATTCCAGAAATACCTCTTTTTAGATAGCAGATATACTTCTTGAATACCAGAAATGCTTCTGAAATATCAGAAATGCTTTCTTTAAACTTGGTAAAGGATACCATTTTCCCAAATTTAGGAATGGCAATTTTATATCTGCCTCCATACATAACAACATGTATGGTCAAATACCATACAACGTTGTATATGTCACTCCATACTTCCCAAACTGTTAATGATAATGTTTTCACTGTCTGTAGTATCACTAATAATTAATAAAATCCATACAGTTTACAGCAAAGAGATGGTGAAAGATAATTATGCGGTTTTATGAGAATAAAAGAATGGATGTTATACATGTATATTTTGAAAGAAAAAAAATGTCAACCATTGTTAATTTACATGTATTTGTCCACGCTAAGGTGATGAAACAGGGTGAAATTTTCCCCAAAATCCTGCAGGTGAAAGCACGACTGTAAGACCAAGTAACCCTCATTTTTGAAGGGGAACTCATCTCCAGGCCTACAGCAAGTTGCTATGAAAAGAAGCCCCAAAATCCCAGGAACAGACCAGTGAAAATTTTAGGAAAATCAGACAAATTAGAATAAAAATATGATTTTTGAAATTCCACAGGTTATTACAAAATTGGCATTGCTGTGGCACACATTGTGAGCAACCTTCCATTTGTTTTCTACACAAAATATCATTAGATTTTCATTCATTTGAAAGTTAATGCCTGGACACACTTACGTCACAATAAAATCATGTAAAAATGTTAAATGTGTTAGTCTGAATGTATATGGAGTACAGAGATGAAGATTTTTTTTTAGAGAGAGAGAAAATGAAAATTTAGTAACACTTCGTGCAAAAAAAATGAAAGGATGGTTACTCATATAGAACTATGCAGCCTTGCCAATTGTAATGATTGTGAAAATCTGTAAAAATCAATTAACCGCTTTTATAAACAATTTGTGCCCATTTTTTTCTCAAACTTTCATTGATGTGTTTCCCTGATTTTATTCTTCTGTTCAAAGCAACTTACTTTCAGCCTAAAATTCCCCTATAAACAAAGAAAATATGTTTATATGTGTTAATATGTGAAGTATTCCACATTTCTAATGCTGAAACTTCACAATTTATTTCATCTACCCTTACAAAGAATTTTCAGGCAATAATAACCCCTTGATAAAGTCTATAACAGGGTTCCCAGCATTTCAAGAAAACAAAATTCACTGATTTTTCCCTGATGAAGTCTCAAAATTCCATGATAATTATTTCAACTCATTTCCAGTTTCACATTTTTTCTATGTTGTTGCAGTGAACTATTTGCAGTATAAAACACTGACTGACTACTTTGGATTTTTGGGCCAATCAAAATTCCCTGACTTTTCCCTGATTTGAGGCATGTTTATCAAATTCCCTGACTTTTCCCTGACTGGAAAAAAGTAAAATAATTTTCCCTGATTTCCCTGATTTCCCTGATGGGCTGGGAACCCTGTATAACAAGATGACATGAGTTACTATTTCAACTCATCTTGTCAGGATTAACTTGTTGCTTCTGCGGTTTCCACATTATCATAAGTTTAATTAACTCTTAACATGCCGAAGTCGCAGATCTGCACCAAGTAATACACATAAAGTCCATAGAGGTTCAAATCCTCCGGCATGTTAAGAGTTAATACAGTGATCAGTCAGTTGCACAATGCAATGACTTAACCCATTGCAGACAGTTTGATTTTGATATAACACCCATTTGCCATAGACTTGGTCTCCAATGGGTTAATACTAGTGTATAACAGGTGTTACAACAAAGCACAATCATGTAACAATGGGTTGTCACAGCCTATGCACTCTCAGTACAAGGAATATGGACATTTATATCCACTTTTTATCAAATGTGAAAAAATGATGTGTAGTACCAGAATTTCTGACATTGTGATGAACACAATTTCCATTCACACACTTCAATGCACACAGACAAATTGCCATTCTTGTGATACCATGCACATTGATTTTACAGTGATACAAACATGCATTAATTTTATTATCACATTGAATTATACCTATTTATGACCCTTGAATTAATTTTTTGTGCTTTCATTTAATCAAAATGCAATTGACATGCTTGAGTGTACATAGACATTATCTCAGACAATGGGAGTAATAGATTGTGACTAAGTAAACAAGCAGAAATGGGTGTGGCTATGTAAACCAGCTAAGAATGGGTGTTGCTCTTTGTGGGTGTGGCTTCTGTGATTGACATTTCAACAGCAAATTGAATGCCAGGTGGATGAGTGAAGAGCTACTGTACAGGTGACTGTCATTTTGGGAGGAAGGGGCCGGACATTGATACTAACCGGTTAACGGTAGTAGCACACTTTTCCGCATCATTTTTCTTTCTTTTTTTAGTGGGGGGGGGGGCCGGTGGGGGGAGGAGGGGAGGGGGTCTCGGAAGAAAATATGGTTAATGTCATCTAAAGTGATCAATTACACTTGGTGACTATTATCATGTTCAATTGAAAAATTAGCATATTTTTCTCTCAAGACGTGTACCTGATACTTAAAAGAAAAGAAAATAAAGAAATGAAAAGAAATAAGATCTGATTTTCCTTGTTTATTTTATTTGTGGGTGGGGGTGGGGAGTATTATAAGCTGATTTTTCTTTTATGTCAGAAGCCATCCCCAGTAAGAAATTTTATGGTGGTTTGGTATGCTTGCTAATAGCTTTCAGGACTTATTTGGGTGGATGTAGAAGTAGGGGTAAGGGGTTAAGGAGGTACTTTAATGGTATGGATATGCAATAAACCCATTCTGACTCACTATATCAGTAGCTGCGGTAATATTGGGAATGTTAGGGTGTGGGGATAGGGTTACGTCTTTATATATGTGTGGGACTAAGATGAAAATATATTACTACACAAGTATTAACAGATATATAACTCTATTCCTGTTAAGTACCTTTACATTTTCACTCACACTATCACCTTTATTTGAGAGAACGTGTTGATGGCTGAATAATAATAGGGAGCTTTCGTTTTGACAACGGACGGACTCAAGAACGGTAATCCGATACCAAGATCGATCTGCGCATGCGCCAACCCCGCATCGCACTCTCTGTCTCAGAATCAAGAACGGATTTTAGCTGAGTTTTCGTTGAGGACGGACGGAGGACAGCAGCCAATCAGCGCCCATACAGATGATGTCAGTGCAAACCGCAACACGTGGAAAGGCTGATGACGTCACGCACCGTCACTCGTTCTACGTTTTGCATTTGCGAAACTGCCTGTGGAAGGACCACGGACGAACGGCTAGCTTGATTGCTCACTGTCCTCGTTCTCATCCGCGATGGCAAAACGAAAGCTCCCTATTCTTGTAAATAATGGCAGACCCTGATATAATTCCCCAAAGACATAATCTTGTTTCAATGTCACTTATTAACTGAATGTGAAAAAAAGTCATGCTAGTTGTGTAAGAACTACCACATGTACATGTAATACAAACATACAATATCTACATTATTAAAATACATATTGGAGTTGTTAGTACTTCCATGAATCCCAACACTTCTACCATTTTCAAGGTTTTTACAACAAACCGTATTACTAATGCAGCTTTAATTAATTGAGTTTATAATTAGTTGTGTTAGTTACTAAAATACAGGAATTATATTTATATACTATTGAAGATGATTAGTTGTGTTAGTTATTAAAATACAGGAGTTATATTTATTTACTATTAAAGATGATTTTGGTTATAATAACGTGCCTATTGATGATAGTTAACTGGTTAGTCATGGTTAGGCTTGCATAGTAACATTTGTATCCACATTATTAATATATTTATTAAAGCAATGAACAAGTAAATGGAACATGACATATTAAGCATTGAAAAAACAATAAACGTGATTATCATACAAAGATTGAATAGTGATAGTTCAAAGTTAGTAAATACCAAGTGCACTATGTTGATGTGAAATTTATTTCAATATAAATAGGTGATGTTGCATTTTTTCCCCACTCAGGCATCACATATTTGTTCTCAGTAATTAATCATACAGATTTATTTATTTATTTATTTATTTATTTATTTATTTATTTATTTATTTGTTTGTTCATTTACTCAATTTGGCACTTACATAATGAATTACTGATCAATGTATTTATTTACTTATTATTTAATTATTCATTCATTGATCTACTTGTTTCCTTATCTATTCATTAATCTCATTTAAACATTTATATAGTATCCTTCATAATTTACTAACTTTTTATATAATTTCACATTTCTATTGCTAGATTTATTTTCTCTATTTGTTTGGGGGGAGAAAGGGGAAAGGTTAACAAAACGTACTAAGCAATTATATTATATGGGTATCACATATCCAAAACTCATGCTACAATGTGTTGTAATACTACCACATACTTACCCGTTTCTTTAATATTCAATAATTCCCTTTTTTATATTCAGTGATTTTTAGACTTACCTGGGAATAGTGATTTCCTGTCTGGCCCGTATAACCTCTGTAGACTTGTGCAGAAGTTGTCAATAGAGCCCATTTGGCGGTACTCTTTAAGGATGGACGCAAATTGTTGTAACTCCTCTGGATTGAGTTTACTCCTCAGCTGTGGGAATGATACGGTTGACGTTAGTAGAAACAGAAGTATTACATTCCCAACAAGCCCCCCCCCCCCCCATAAGCATGCTTTATCTGTGTTGTAGCATTTAAAAAGAATGTCATCAAGTGTAGATAGTTTTAGCCTGCCCTTGTGGCCAATATCTAGACACAAATGGCCACATGAACAATTTCAAAAACTTTGCATCCCCTACTCATATAAATGATTCTGCAACAAATTAGTGAAAATGTGAACATACATTTTCATAAAGATGACATTGTGACCTTTCCTTTATCCTCAACCCCCCCCCCTCCATTTTACTCTAGTTTTGGGGGTCTTGCCCCTAGGCCCCTGAGGGGACAGGTATACCATTTGAGGCACACTGAATCCCTTTCTTCTAAGGATAATTTCTGCCAAGTGTGGCCTAAATCCAATTATGAGTTTTATGAAAATGTGAAAAGTTTATACATGATGAACAACGACCGATGCATGATGAACAACAAATGATGAATGACAAACAACAATAAACAGACAAATAGCAATAGCTCATTTGCCAAATACTACACTATAGTGCTTTTGTTCTCCATCTCTGAGTGCCAGAGGGGGAGGAGAAGGAGTGGGGGATGAAACAGAGATGGATGGGAAGGAGAGGGGGAGGGAAGGGGAGAGGAGTGGAAGGACAGGGGGTGTAATGAGAGGGGAAAGCAAGGAGAGGGGGAGAAGAAAAGGGGAGGGAAGAGGGAAAAGGAGGAGAGAGAAAAAGGGAGGGAGAAGGGGAGAGGAGGAGAGGAGAAGGAGAGGGGGAGGAAAAGGAGAGGGGAAGGAGAAGGGTAGGGGAAAGGAGAGGGGAGGAGAAGAAGGGGAGCAAGTCATACTACATACCTCCTCGATGTATTCTTGTAACAAGACTTTGGCCGTGACACTAATGATTTCTGCACTGTTAGAGCTGCCTGGTGTGGAGTAGTCTAACGATGCATCGTTGGCTCTGGATGGAGGGAAACAAACGATGGTAACCAAATTAAGATTAAAGCATTATTCAACATTATTATCTAAATGAGGGTCGGAAAATGTTGTACGCTGAGGAAAAAATGTTGCACGCATGCGGGAATTTTCACATATGCCTGTGACTTTAATGAGTTGATCCAGTTTTCCACACAAATAATGTATAACCATTTTTTCAATGAATCACACTATATCATTGCTTCTGTATAATGTGCTTGCAACATACAATCGTTGATATAAAGCAGTCGGTGATAAAATATTGAAAATATTCTTCTTTGTGGCTTTGAATGAATTTGTGTTCAGGTACTTACGCTGGTGGACTGTACATATCTGATTGTAACCCTGGTCTTTGGTGACTTGTTGCTGTGGAAACAAAGACAAAAAGTCATGAAAATTAGAGTAGTTTATCCTAGTCTGCTTTTAATTAGTATACAAAGTTCAACAGAAATGTAAAATGTCATTTTCACTTTACTAAGCAGAAAAACAGTCTACAAAATCATAAATAAAGCTGTCTGTCAAATTGTTGCAATGAGTTATATATTAACCCATTGAAGACTATAATGTATGATATATCTCTGGTTATGGTCTGTGGAGAATGCATGTTCAAACTCAATTCATCTCCAACAAATTAACTTAAAGATCAATATGTATGTTGACAATAATCTGTAATTATTTCCATTTATATATTAACTCTGAAACCAATATGTAATGTAAAATCTTTGTTTTCACTTTCTTCAGCTTTGTCAAACATGTGATAATGCTTTAGAAGGTAAGAAGCATTATTCAAATATCACACAGGTGCCTTCACAGAAAGCTATAATTTTTCAAATATAACAGAGACAAACAAATTCATGTAACAGGGGACAGACACCCAGCATTAGTTGTCCACATATTCAAGGGTCATCAAATCATGGGAATTTTTCTTTCTTTTTTTTTCATGTTATCTCTATCTGTTTTAGAGTTTCCACAATTGATATTACAGCTTCCATTTCTTTACTATCTTTGATAGAGACTGAGGAAATTGAAGTCTGTTTGTCTTCTTTTTGGGGCACTTTACAGTCAAATATACCAATTTGCAAAATTGTGCCCAAATTTTCCTCCTTCATTGTATGTTAAAATAGCAACGTGAGAAGATCATAACATTTCTGTACCATGAGTGTCATTTTGTGACAGACAGGACACATTACAAACATCTTTTACTACTGTTACCCTTATTATTATCATATGATGTTATCCCAACAAACCAAATATCATTCCTGAAGTATAACGCCTACTATTCCTATCTCATCCAGGTTCTTCAATTCGAGAAAAATTTGTCAAAGTGTGACACATCATGAATTTTGACAAATCATCCTCCCCCCGGGGACAAATCAAAAAGTTTCTTCCCAAAATTATTTTAAGAAAGCCCCTCGTAAAATGCGCAGTTCAGGGTCATAGACAACGAACCCCCCAAAAAAGTCGGGGAGGAAATGTCATTATCAGCACTGACCGGAAAAAAAATTAGTGAGGATTGCAGCATAACAGGATGTAGCTTGCGCAGCGCTTTGTGATGATGATCGCGACCCCGCCCACAAACGACACAAAGTGAGGAATTCTCCCATCATCCATCGTTTCCGATCAAACGTTTTGTCATGCTGAGATGGCTAATTTGATTTGAAGTGTCCTGAAAATATTTGGGTTTCCTGGCAAAAGGGGGTTCGGCCGACATTTCACTTCTGATAATAAAATGGAATAATCATTTAATTCAATTGTACAAATACAGATACAGACCTCTTTCACAAATGATTTTAGTCATATATGTCTGTTTGAATTTATTGTAAAAATAGGCTTTGCCAGATATTTCTCTTTCTCATTTTTTTAAAATACTTTCAGCAATAGCTACTGTTACATCTTCCTCTGTATTTCTTGCTAAGAAGTTAACAGTCATTTTTTGTTTCCCTTTCAAACCTACATAAATAATTGTGTCAGTCATGAATTTCCCTCTTTAAATTGTCAGTTATTGTTACAATATTTCTCCATTTTTATATCTTATTCACTATAATACCTTCATTTCTGTAGGTTCAAATTTCCAAAGTCCATACTGTGGTGAATATCATAGTGATCATGTAGAGTAGATTACCTTTTTTTTAAATGGCAAGTTGATAAGTATATGTCTAAAACAAGATCTTTGATTGACCATTAGTTTCATATACTTGATTTTTCTGAAGTTTGTACTGATTTATGGTCATGAAGATTCTTTTAATTAAAGTTTGATGGTTTGGAAACATTTTGTCTCAGAAGGTTTCGGCACTAGGTGACCACTGACTCCTTTAACAATGTTTCCTATTTAAAATGTCTCCATGCTACTAGCGTCTGTGGGTTAGGGGGTATTGATTTTCCAGTTTAGAACAGCGTCAGAGTTAGTGTTGAGTAGAAGTTAGAGTTAGTGTACGGAATAATTGCTATCACAATTGTCACAAGAACAAATGTCACACACTCAAAATAATAACTAAACACAAACATACATAAATAATAGTAAACAAATAAAATAAATGGTTAAACAAATAAATAATAGATAAATATATAAATACACATATAAATACTTACAACTTCGTATTGAGAAATCTGCTGCAGCTTCCCTTATTGACATATCAAATTGCTTCATCGTTATTTCTGTATATACAACTTCAAAAATCTGCTGCACCACAGCACAGATCTCCTCTGCCTTCTCCTGCAGAAACGAGAATGAAAATAAATATTTATCACAGAGAATTCATTTAAAAAAACACACATATATATATAAACAATCACAAAAAGAACGAGAAATATCACTGAAGGTGATCAATACCCCCACTCTATCAGAACCCTGATTTATCGTCATAAAATGCTGTTACAATTATTAATAACCCAGTTTCCCGACACAATTGAAAAATGTGTCCTCATCTTCACCCCAAGATCAGTGCGTGTAACTAATTTCATGAGCATTGCTTGAAAAATGAGGAAGTAGTTTGATCTGGAATGTTTTTCCCTGATTTCTCACCATAATATGCTAAAAAATACTAATATTACCGTCCATGGTAATGCAGTTTTCGGCACATTCAAAAATGTGTCTACAGTCTTGCACATCTTCACCCCAAGACCAACGTACATGTATGTGACAAATTTCATGGGCATTGCTCAAAATTTGAAGGAGTAGTTCAATCTGCAATATTTTTCTCTAATTTCTTCACTGGGGAGAGGAAGGTTGCTAGCTGGAATGAATGTGATTGTTCAAAACTGCACAAAGACCCCTTAAAACAAAAAATGACTTCACATTGCCAACAGCCAAATTCTGTTTCACCGATGAAAAGAAAATCAACGAGACAAGATGTCAAAATATGCACAAGTAAATTACCATTTAATGTGTCTGTCTGCAGAGCAATTTAGACAAATTAAATTACAGCTTTCATCACTAGCAAGTTTTGACATCATTACTGTTGGTATTTTGTTCACATTTATTATTCTCCCATCTACTGGCCATAGTACAGCATGTGTTAGGGTTGCCATATAAAGTCATAGTAATTTGAAATCACTGAAAATTAATACTGAAAGATTTAAAGTTGACCATATGAAAAAGATTTGAAAAAACAAGTAATCAAGCATGACCAGATTAAATTCTAATTCAATTCACAAGCCCAAGAATAGTTTTAACAGATAACATTTCTGGGATGTCATCATAAAGCATTAACCCAGAAATATGCTGTCCGAGTCCATGAAAGTTGTACAGCTAGGTTCTCAATACTTCTCTATGTGTCATGTCTGACAAAATTCTTCAAGTTCTGAGATAAATGTAATTTACTACAACAAAGAACCCTCTGTTATGTGAAAAATGTGTGCAATAGCTTTGAATACCCTTCAGCTGTATAGTACCCGAGGCCGGACTCAAGGCCAATATCTAGAGGCCTCGGACTCGGTCTCGGTCCGAGTCATGTGTACAAAACCTATGGACAAGCTGTGTTTAGGCCAATATCTAGAGGCCTCGGACTCGGGTCTTGGTCCGAGTCATCTGTACAAAACCTATGGACAGGCTGTGTTTAGGCCAATATCTAGAGGCCTCGGACTCGGTCTCGGTCCGAGTCATGTGTACAAAACCTATGGTCAGGCTGTGTTTTAGGATGGCTACAATCTTGGAACCCGTGGTCTTGGTCCGATATTGTAATATAAAACCCTATGGACAGGCTGATGTTTAGGCAATATCTAGAGGCCTCGGCTCGGTCCTCCCGTAGGTCATGTGTACCCTATGGTCAGGCTTGTTTGGAGAGATGGCTCAATCTTACGCGGAACCGTCGGTCTTGGATACAACACCTCGCAGACGTATTTCGAGTGCACTAGTCATGCATCGACGACCAAAACGATTCTGGTGGAATTATTTTATATTAGGAAGCAAAAAGGGAGACGCAACGACGAAACCAACGCAAGGCCGACCCTGGGTCCCCCTCTGACTGACACAATTAGGGTGAATGCACTGCTGGGTGTGACACCAACCAATTAAGTCACATCCCCCGCAAATTGATTTCGACACTCATTAAAAGATCCGTATGTGAGGGGGACTCTTCTCCACTAGTGCTGCGAGTCACAGCAGGGGGAATCCCTACAGACAAGGGCTTTCCAAAGCCTGGATCCAGACCGAGGAGGATCTCAATCCGGACCACGATGTCTCTTTTTTTTTCTGTTCTTTTTGCATATCAAATTTACTTCAGAGAAGAAGAAACAAGCCTCATTTGCTCATTGTACCCGACCTCTTACCTTTCACGGTAATCACATCCGCACCTTCAAAGTACCAATTATGACAAAATACGAATGAACAAAATATAGACAAATTTCACAAGTTTATATGAGGGAAATTACTTTCACTAGGCTACCTTGAACTAAGATTAGAGTTTTGAGGCTAGACTATCATCACAGTGCATCTAATTGGTGGAAGCAAAAATCCCTAGGATTTGGAACATTACAGTGTCTCTACTCGGAGGCTGAAAAAAGTAGCAACGTCTGGAACAGAGACTATTCCCAGGGAGGGAATATTCATTATGACCGTAACAGGAGCTTCTCCATTTGTAATGGTTACACAACCAACAAGTAATGTTTATGCAGTCCCCAAATCACTTGCTTCAAGTTAAAACACCGTCAGCATCAGTATCATCCCAATGTAATCAACTGGAAAAATTGTAGTTGAGTTTTGAAAAATCTTAAGTATGTCTTTGGAAGGAATTCTTATAGACATTTGCTTGATAGTAAATCAGGCTTCTGCAAGTCCCCTAGTTTGGTGGGAAAAGTTCCTCCTTACAGGGTAAATTTACATTCAAACAAAAAATAAATAATAGTGGGTAATACTTGATAACTTTGTTTCAACTTTCATTAAGATTTTCAGGTGATTCCTCAAAAGGATGATGAATAAATGAATGTATTCTCCAGCTCTCTCAGACCCGCCCCTGCCCCACCCCCTCCACACCCTCGGGAGGTTTTACAAAATCCCAACACTCATCTAAATAGAACCTTATATTGGAAATGTTTTATTACTGAACAGAAATTCCATTGGGTACCAAGGAAAATATCTGCTTTGGTTTTGATCACCTAAAAAAAATAACGAAATCCATTTTGCTTACATGCCACTAACCAACTAGGCCTACATATGGACTTACAATTACACTGTAATAAGACATTTCCAATGAAATTAAAGCCTAGAAATGAAAAGTCAACCCAACAATTATATTAGAGAGTTAAACAAAAAAGTAACAATTCCACACGACCTTGACATACCTTTGATGCACACTCCCATATTACCAATTCACACTTTTCCTGTTGGCTTTCTGTGGCTGTTTAGTGATGAGAGAAACATACAAAGAAAAACAAATAAAACAAGATTGATACAGGCACACTAATACACCACAGATGAAACACTCATCAGAATTATTTTTATCTACTCTTTCTTGAATTGTACAACCCCTCAAATCCCAATGGACTAATCCAGCTTGCCACTCCTAGTGCTTTCAAGGCCAGTTGGATTATACTACACAATCACCCAAAGAGGGGAGAATTACCGTCCCTCGTTTTAAATTCAACTAACCAACCCTGCACTTGACAATGGAGTCTGTCATAATGAACCAGGATGTACAGAAGCCAGACTATACCAATTGTTGATTTACGGATCATGGTGTTGAGGATTACGAAGGGGGAGGGATTGCTTCAAAACTGTCGGGCTTCATTAAATTTATCAGTAGCGGTAATTCTTCACAACACAGGCACACACCAACATGTTTTGGTTTGGAGCATTTGTTCATCATGGATCATAATAGACAATAATGGGAGGTGTATCTGAACATGTCAAAATGAATAACAATAACTTTCTTTATCTATTCATATATTTCTTTTCTTGGTGGTACATGGGTGCAAGCTAAAGGAATAAGAAAATTACCTGTCTCGCCAAACAGTTATGATTTAAGTAATTTGATTCAGGATAAACCCTTCTTGAGAGAGATTTGATTTAGGCTTAAAGAGCATTTTCATTTGTAGTATGACAGTTCTGACATAGTAAACATATTTTGTTCTTGTGGCAATTTACCCATCATAGTCTTGATGGGATATTAAGTCATTAACTCTCTGAACACCTATAAAACAAAATCAAAATTAAATTTGTGGCTATGTCATCCCTCATTATCTTAAGGCTGAAAATGAATGGACAAAGCATTCCAATCCATTTGGTTGATTTTGGTTCATCAAAGAGGTGTTTGTTGTCTTATCTAGTCTGAATATTTGAACAGAAACCTATTTTCTCATTTTTTATTTTAGGCTAAAATGTATATCTGTATTTTTAAGCATGATGTTAGTTTGTTTCTCTTCATGTAGAAAGTGTAAACAATTTGTCTAGAATTTATATATGATCTCATATGTTAGTGGGTTTTTGTAATTTGCCAAATTATGTGTGAATAAAGATATTATTACATCTTTTCAATCATTGTTTAACATTCTGGCGGTTCAAGTTATTGAAGAAAAAATGCAAACATTGATGTCTGAGTGAAGTACATGATAGCGATTTAATGGTCATATAAACACCCTAGAAAACAAAAAAATAGATACATGTATAGTTATGCAGCCACTAGCAAAATTGAAAATCTAAAGGGTAAATGATAAAATAATGTGTTGTCAAGTTACGGTTAATACTATCAGAATAAGACAGACTTGTAGTATCAGTACCCATACCTGTACCAGTACCCATGATACCTTACCCAACCCCATACCCACACCCATGGCCCCGTTCCTGTACACATACCCAGGCTTTAGTCGGATTCCATACCCGTGACCATTCCTGCATCCAAAGGTCCATACCCATACCCGTACCCATACCCATGGCTCCGTACCCATACCCATGGCCTCGTACCCATACCCGTACCCATGCTTGTCTGGCTCTGTACCCATACCCGTACCCATGCCACCATACAAGTACCCATGACTCGTACCCATACCTACATGTACATGTATGACCCCGTACCCATACCCGTACCCATGCTTCAGTCTGGCGATGTACCCGTACCCTTGACTCGTACCCACACTACAAGTCTGGTCAATAAGATGAATATGCGCGAGAAACTCTGTTTCTTACCTGTTTTCATGATTACTAAATGCTGTGCATCGTCTCGGACGTAACTGACTGATACTATGTTGTGAATGTACGCCCTGATTAATAACGTCTGGGTAGAGGATAAAAAAGAAGTCAATGCAGAAGTTTTACTGGATTATTAACAATGAATCTCAACAAGTCAATTAAGCACATGTATGTAGTAATGGTGGAAAAATTGTTGTAGTAGTAGAAGTAGCTTAGCAGTAATAGTAGAAGTAGTAGCAGTACTTAGCAGTGGTAGCAGCAATAGTAGTAACAGACTAGTAACAGTAATAGTAGCAGTAGTAGTTACAGCAGAAGTAGAAGTAGTAACAGTAGTCATAATAATAGTAGTAGCAGTAGTGATAGCAGAAGTAGCAATAATAATAACTGTAGTCGTAGTAGTAGTAGAACTAGTAGTAGTGGTGGTAGTTGTAACAGTAGTAGTAGTAGTAGTAGTAGTAGTAGTAGTAGTAGTAGTAGTAATAGTAGTAGTAGCAGTAGTAGTAGTAGAAGTAGTAGAAGCTGTAGTAGTTGTGGTAGTAGAAGTAGTAGTTGCAGTAGATGCAGTTGTAGTAGTAGTTGTTGTAGTGGTAGCAGAAATAGTAGTAGTTGTAGTAGATGCAGTTGTAGTAGTAGTGGTAGTGGTAGTAGTAGAAGTAGTAGTAGCAGCATCAGTTGAAGCTTCTTTCTTACCTCATCTTTTCTTAAAACGTTTATTTGTCTGGCTGAGAACCTGATTATAGCGTCGTAACGACCTGAGTGACTGTTCCATGGTAAAATTCCTTGTTTCTGGAAAAGGTGAAGACAAAAGACAAAAGGTGAAACATATTAGATGAAATCTTTTCAAGTAAAAATGAATCAATTTAATTTAATTCCATAATGGGCTTCCCTTAGTATTGACCATATGAGGGTATCACACAATAAAAATTAAGGAAATTTAACAAAAATGGAATGATAAAAACACACTTTACAGTGAAGTGAGGTTAAAGATGGTTTCCTTCTTAAAAACAAGGATGGGACACATTTTTAACCCGTTGGCTCCGAGATTCTGAAAATCCCATAGAGTTAACACAGGACACATCCGGTTCCCGTAGCCAACGGGTTAATTACAAGACAACCACTACAATTATCAGGCAACCGTATTGTTGAGATTCTTCCATGCAAGAATAAGATAAACATTAAATCTATGGACTGGAGTTTAAATCAGAAATATTGATAGCCTAATGTGTACCTGTGAAATGCTCATTATGATTGATCATGAATATTCCTTAAAGGGGAATGAAACCCAGACATCTTACTGAATTCAGAGAGTACAGAACAATACAAGATTGAAAATAGTGAAAGTTTGAGCAAATTTGGTTGAACGGTTCAAGAGTTATATAATATGATATTAAGTTGACTTTAATTGCCTTGTTATGGAAGGATCCTTAAATTGGCAACTACTACCCACTTTTCAGATGAAAGTGTGGAGAACCTATTAGGATTTGTACACAAATTTTCATAATTTGCAGTTTTCTGCAGTGTCAGTTTAGAAAAGCATCTAAATTCTTTCAGAAAACCATGTAGACATTTTTTGCTAGGACATACTTGTACAACAAGCAAGAGCAAACTCGGGATATTTGATAAAAGAGTGAGAATAAGTGAAAATTTGGTAGCCAAAACAATTGGAGAGTTCTCCACACCTTCATCTAAAAAGCTGGTACAGTTGCCATTTAACAATCCTCACCATAACAAGGATCAAATAAACTTTGAACAAACATAACTCTGAACCGTTCAAACCAAATTTGTTCAAACTTAACTTATTTCCTTCTTGTATTGTTCTGTAAATGCTCTGAATGCAGAAATGTATTTCAAACATCGGTTGTCAGCATCATCACATATCAGTATGCACATATTCTGACACTTTCAACCATTTTTTAAAGACAATTTGCCAAAATATTAACATGATGACAAGGATTCGGTCACTTCCTTTTCTCATCAACGAAATTTAAGATGCTCAAGGATGAATAAGAGCAAAGAAATGCTCCCCTCGAAGTTTGCCACGAGGTGTGTGCGTAACTCCGGACGATCCAACACTCAATTTGGCGTGACACGCGGCCTGCCACTCGGCCGCGACGCATAATGAGCCGTGAAGCATGCTGGACCTATAAACCTAACTTGAAACATCTCAAAATTGCTCATTTCCCCTTAAATTGCCCCACACCCACTAGTCTTCAACGTTGATTTATTCTCCGCGACGCTAGGCTGATGGGGGCAGGGGGCTCATGGGGCTGATTGATGGCCTTAGTGAGGCTTCTCCGAAACGGCTTCAGGTCCTCTTAGCGAGGACTTAAGAGAGACTTAAGAGAGTCTTAAGAGCTTATCAGAAAGGACTTTAAATGCCTTACACGAAGGACTAGCAAGCATCTCAAATATGGGCTTGGTAACATGTTTTTTAGGGTGGATTTGTAATACTGGATCAAGTTTGGGATTGATAGTTATGTGGGCCAGTGATGGTGCTTATGTAGGATTGGTTGAAAAGTGTTAAATTGGGCCTTGCCCAGCTTAAGGGGACGTGCAAAACATTCTACACTTAAACCGATGTTAAGACTCTCATTCGATTTCAATGTCAATCTTTAAAGCCTGCGTTCCAGCATGATTCAATGAGCGCACAGTGTCCTTGAAAACTTGCGCCGTACGACCAACATATTACCCATGAGATTGGAAATCTAGCGATCTTAGGTTACTTGGTAACAGTTTATAAGGTCCAGCTGTACTAAGGGCAATGAAACTGACATGGAGAAAATTTAGATGGATGTTGATATCTGTGTCGAATAACACTTTTCATTACTACATTTAATATGATGCTGGTGTATCATAATAAAAAAATGTACTGTTGCTGTGTGCAAGGTGGGGTGTGGGGCAGGGTAAGTTCAAAGTTCAAAAATCAATTTATTTAACACTTTCCGTAAAAACATGACATAACAAACATGGTAATCAAAATTTAAAATAATTACACAGAAAACAACAAACAAAATGGAGTTACACATATTAAGACTATACAAATAAGGGAAGTGTAGGGACACAACAGAAAGGTTACTGGGACCTTATTTAAAGAAGTGCCCTAAATTTAAAAGCAATTATTCAAAATTCAAATCATAGCTTTAAAATATGCTAAGTACTCCCGACACACAGACACACAGAGACACACACAAACCAGGGACCACCCTGCACAAACACACACTCACTCACTCACACATGCACGCACACATACACACAAACATGCAGACAGATATACACATTCACATACACACAGATATCCCCTCCCACCCTCCCCCCCCCCCCCCCCCGGCCCCTCCTACATTGTGTGTAAACATTCATAAAACATGCAAATATTGCATAAAAAAGAACCTGATGAAATTATTACAGTAAGTATTTTTGATGCAGGTATTGTTTAAATCTCCTTTTAAAAACATTCACAGGGGGATTAGGGGGTAGGCTTTCTACTCTGTTGTCTAGCTGCACAATCTGGATTAAAGGGATTGAGATTAGGGTTAGGGTATAGGATTAGGGTTTGGGATTAAGGGTAAGGTCTTAGATTGGGAACTGGTCTTATGCTAAGGATGTGATGTTTGGAATTACCAGCATATCCAAGTTAGTCAAAATGGATAGTAGACCACATGGTCACAGACCAAGTGACAACAAGAGCCTTTTTGCTTACCCTTGCGGCATCTATATTCCTGAGTATTTCTGTTCGTTTCGTTGGGTCCAGCCCAAAGGGGATGTCTTTTAACTCGCCCAGAAACTGCAAAGAAACAGAGAAAATATGAAAACATTTATAAATGAAGCACCAACACACAAAGAAAGGGAAACAATCTGAAAACATTTATATAAAACAGACGTTCAAACACAAAAAGTACAGTTCTTTTATCCCAATGAAAGGCAAGGAATCTCATTTGTACCTCTCCCACAGCACAGAAAAACATCACTTGTGCCTTTAAACTATTTATGAAGGAAGTGTCTGTTAAATCTGAAGATCAGAAATTATGTAGAATTTGATAAAAGGCAAAAAATGCAACAACAACAAAGTTGTTTAACCCATTGGAGACGATTTGATTTTGCTATAACACGCATTTTCCATAGACTCCAACATGAGTTAACTCGTAGTCTCCAACGGGTTAATGTAATGTATGTTATAATGGTCACAATTTCACTAAATCTGAGTTTCTAGGTCCTATACTATGTTAAAGGTTCTCAGATGTTATTTTCTTCTACACCTGTGTATTTACATATTACTTTAGGCATGCAAAAGAGATTGCCTTGCCTTTAAGCAGACTCACCAATTTGAAAATTTGCGACGTAACATTTTTTTCCCATCTAAATGCTCATAGTCAACACAGCAGCCAAGCAGCCAAGGTGAACCAATTGACTGGTAATTAACACAACATTATCCCACAATATCCTCCAAGGAAATACACTAATTTCCCTGCCGTTATCCTGAAGCATACAGACCCTCTCATGCTAGTCTTGGTTCCAGACCATGCAACTTTTTCTACCTCCAGAGTACACTCACTCTTGGCTTTTTCTAACTTTCGAGTACCCTGGAGTCCACTCACTCTGCCTTTAAAGGTTAGTGACATGATTGGGAACACTTGAAAATGCCTCAAGAACCAAATGAGTTGAAATATATACCAACTATACACCAGCTGGAGTGGATCTCCCAGCTGGAAGGATTTGTTTCTAAATTGTTTACTTGAGGAGAATCAAGCATGAACATTCTAGCATTTTAATTTTATCAGGGCACGATAAAAATAGGACCCATAAAGAGCCAGGGTTTGCCTGCTACGAGGGATATTGACATTAGTTATTTTAGAATGAGTCCACTAGTTTACTTGATTCTAGAGTAGTTTCAGCCCAAGTTGAGGAATACCCCCAATCATGTCATTTGCCTTTAATAGTCAAAGTACATCAAGAGAGTAGTCTTAGTAGTCTTAGTCAAAACAGTTGAATGACGATAGAAATTTCCTAATATCAATACAGAATAGATTAATCTAAACTTCTGAAAGCCAGACTACCCTCATGCCTAACAGAAGTAACCATCTTCTTGGGTGGGAATAGTGACACCCGAGCACCCTCGTCTTGTTATATGCTAATTGAAGGTTCCTTCGCAAGGTAAAGTGGTCGATTATCTCGGCGCACAAAATCGTTTAACATGTTGTGAGAAAGCAATTATTTTTTGCCATGCATGATTGAATGCAACAATACAATCACCAAAAATAATCAATGGCAGAGGTTTTTAATAAGTTTTTCTTGGAATAAATTTGATGGAAGTATCAAACACATGATGCTACTGAGTAGATTGTTCATGCAATTGTAACTACCCGTCATTTGAGAGATGTGTATAGCACTGGTGTGCCTCCTCTTTTTCCTTCTTTTCTTCCTGTTTTGGTTTGTTTTGTTTTTTGTTTTTGTTTCCCCACACCCTGAAGATGCTAAACCACATTTTCTTTGACCTTTAGTCAATGGTGGCGGCTGCTAAGAATAAAACAATCCACAGACAGGGAGTGTACCTGTATTCCACTTTGGAAACGAGGTTAACATGTTAGCGCTGAAATTCACGGACAAACTACAAATAGCACATCTTTAAAGGCAGGGAATCTCATTTGCACCCCTCCTGCAGCACAGCGAAACAGTATGCCCATAGGCTATTTTTGAAGGACATTTCTCTGAAATTTGGAGACCAGTAATTATTTAGAATTTGAAAAATGTGCAAAAATAAAACTTAGTATATGTTCTATGATAGGAATTTTTGTCTTCTAGAGACAATAATTCAAATCAAAGTCTAATAGTCAATACAATTCCTCTTAAACCAAGTTTCTAGCTCTCATACTTTGGTAAAGGTTCTTAGATGATACTTTTTTCTACTGTACATACCAGTGTATTTTATGCACAATATCAATTTTTAAGCCTGTAAACAGATGCCCTGCCTTTAAAGTAATAATCAATAAAAATTTCTCTATCACTTTGCTGTCTGCAATCAACACACTTTTAAAAATCGACATCAAATGCCACAGTTCATCTCCTGCCTCAACTGTTTAAATTACAACTTTCTTTCACTCATTATGGCGTTGAACCTGAGCCAAAAAAATCGCCTGACACATTCCTCAATGATACACGGACGATGAACAATTGACAGGCTATGAGCAGAGAGGTGAGTAGTAATTCCTCATTCAATGGTAATTGCAACTACCTTCATAATTTTCCCTAATCCAAGCCAGGGAAACCTGGGTCCAAAACTACAATTAGCAAACTCAATCCCATTTCAAAACATACATGTATGAGGAGCAGAATTGGCTGGCACAGTCATTACATCCGAGTTTGCGTGAGAAATCCATGTCCACTCCCAAAGTCTATTTAATCTCGCGCTATTAGGACATCGGAAGACCATTTAATTACAATTCACGCCAGCGTAATTAACCCGTTGGAGACTAAGTAGGAGTTAACTCGTGTTGGGGTCTATGGGAAATGCATGTTATAGTAAAATTGAATCGTCTCCAATGGGTTAACGCTCTATGGACAATGATGTGTTGTTGAAACAATATGATGATAAAGTCTGACCCCTCCCCCCCCCCCCCACCACACACAGATTTTTAAAGAGAAATAGCAACAACTGTGACTGTCATTCCATCACACACTGACATTGAAAACACGAAGTGTTTTGTTTTACATGTACATGAATGGACAGGAAGTAGAATTAACTGGCTTTAATTAAACCACAAAGTTCCACCAGGGTACATGTGGTTTTTCCGTCCCTCACGAGTTACACATTCCTTTTTCAAACTCTACCTGGCTGCTCGATCTGCAGAACAATGTACGTGTACACATACCTAAAACATTGCAACAGTAAGGCTTGGGGAATCGTTATCTGCTGCTTTGATACTAAAAAAAAATCTACATACATGTAATTGAATTTTGTAGATATCTACTCGTTAAATAAATTCTTTAAAACACCTAGCTTGAAAATGTTCACTGTTGCGGAGTTGCCAAATTCGCAAAAATAAAATAACCACAAAATATTCAGTGTATGGGGGGGGGGGGGGTACTCGACTTACAAAGTGATTCCGAAGTTGAAAATCAGGGGCTCTGGAACTGGCTTGAACAAAAAATGGGGGTCTCCAGAACTGGAGCTAAGGCTTCAGAAAACCTCATAATGCTATGCTCCGGAACTGCTCCGCGGCGAAGTTCTGGCATGCCACGCCGTGCTGAAAGGGCAATGCTCTGGCACGGCCGAGCAAAAAATCAGAAGCGAAACGGCAAATTTGGGGGTCTCTGGAACTGAAAAAATCAAAAATTTTCTTTGCCTTCTGAAATTGTGATGCTCTGGAACTGAAATTTGGGCTGAAAATGGGGGTCTCAACTGCGGCACATAGGTAAGTGCCAAACCGGGATGTATATTACCTTAACTTCCTTATCAAGATAGCTGTCTATGAGGAGCTGTCTGTCGACTTTGAAATCGGGCGGGGTCAACTCCACAATCTTGAGCGGCCTCCTCGTCTCGGTCTGTGGCATGGGGGCGCTCTGTATATTTTCGCGGGACGACGTCGACACTCTTTTTCCTGAAAACAGTTTGAAGCCAGTCTGGGTAAAGAGAGAAACACAAACAAGAAGAAGCTAAGAATATCATTTATAGGTCAGTAAATGATAGGATTTCAGAGCAGCTGGACTAAATGATCATTTCAAAGTATGCAATAAAATTGAACTGGAATGAGACTCGACAGAGGGGAGTACAGGACTCACCACAAAATTTTCACCTTACCTAAAAAGAAAAACAAAACACATCAACTGAAGAACTGTACGTTATACACTACCAATAATTTTGAATGATTTAAAAGTCTTAAAACTCTTCTTATAACTTAACTCGGAGATGATTTGATTTCAGTATAACATATATTCTCCATATAGACCCAGGTCCCCAGCATGAGATACATGTATCTCGTTCTTTTTTCCAAACAGGTTAAAAACATTCTGAAACTGTATCTTCTTTAAGGGTTGTTTCACAATCAGGGTACATAATGCCAAAAACCGCTATTTGACTTCACTGTAAAAAATAAATTCACTTGTTGTTGCAAACTATCATGCAAGGCAATTGGCCACTGCACAGTCTGTCTACAGCCACAAAGAAACTTTTTGAATTGGACAACTTAGGTTCAAATTGAGTATGTTTGTGTCAATTTTGAACAATTTGACAGTCTCATCTGATCTTTATGAATTTATGAACAGTATTATTATTGACACCAATGACAATTACAGGTCAGTGAGGCCTGTAAAGTAGAAACTGGGTCTAGCTTATTCCATATCCAAATCCATGTGAGCTGTTGACATGTTAATGAATTATGACACTGTGTCAAAATCTGGAGGTAAATTCCGTCAAAAATGTCCTCTCCGAATTTGACGCAGGTTTGGCATACCTAGGCGTTCCCAAGGACAGCATTTTGTTCTCATAAAAAACAAGTCGTCTATATCCTTCAAACCTGTAACATTCACTTTGTCCATACTCCCTTAGTTTTCAGTTGGTAAACATTACAAAGTTGCTAGTTGGAATTCCGTCAAAAAGTGTCCTCTCCGAAAAAAAAGATATTTGCCTATAATTCCAATGAAAAAGTTTTCCATTTTTAAATCCCAGTCAATGTCAGTGGCTAGTACTAACATTGTTCTACCATATGCAATCATAGATGTATTATTCATGCGGTAACAACTTTTTATTTCAAATGTCAAAACAAAATGTCCTCTCCGAACAGTACATGATAATCTAAAATAGCACTGTTTGTAGCAGAATGTGCTGCCGCAGCTGTACATCAAAAGTATCCAAATTTTTGTCAAATGCATGCCATACCATGTTTACTTAACAAAAATATTAAAGGAAATGGGAAACCGTTCATTGTTATGCGCTTGCGATACTTCTGAATAATTGACATTAATTAGGGGGAAAAAACCCACTTTTTTCATAAGAGATGACTTGGACTCAACTTGCAGTAAGTTTTTGTTTTTACTGAAGTAAATGTACTTTCTTCAAAACTAAGATGTCAAACTTCTGCTAGAGAATATTTATCTAATTACTTGGCTATAATACCTATTATTATAATGTCGGAGAGGACAATAATTTTGACACATTTCACATCTTATTCATTACACCCTCTTTTTGTTTACTGGATTACAATCCCTACTTCTGCACAAAGAAACAACCTATTGTGCCATGTTTATTCTGCATAGATGAGTCTTGGTGTATTTTTTGCTCAATCATCGTGGTGTTGGAAAAAAAGCGCACCAAATTCCGAAAAGGAAATTAATTGATGCCTGTCTCTGTGCTATCGAATGTGCAAGTCACTTGCTATCTGCTGAAGCAGCCTGAAGGGTCTGTTCAGCAATAGACAATTTCATTCATATTTGGTGACATTTTCCTACACAAACACAGAGTCTCCAGGTGGGAAATTTTGGTCCCTGTTTCTATGGTACATGTATTTCTGATGAAGAAATGACCATCACCTAACCCCCCCCCCCCACCACCTCCCAAAAAAGACAACCTCAAAGGATCGTAA